>LTAE01000158.1:64188-106214 GCA_001647135.1 Pontederia paniculata | reverse complement strand
AGAGAGAGAGAGAGAGAGAGAGAGAGAGAGAGAGAGAGAGAGAGAGAGATGTCTGTCATTTGAAGTAAACAAATGTTTAACTTGGCATGGAGGTCAATGCACAAGGTGGCTTTTGTTTTCACTTTAAACTGTTGAGTTACTACTACTACTACTACTTAATTATGCATATAGGAGAAGTATTAATAAAAATGTTCACATCATTTCAACATCAAGTACAAAATGATCCAATTCACACTATTGAGAAAAATGAAGAGTTTTATCAATGATAAATTTCTTTATCACCTGCAATTTCAGCCTTCACAAGTGTGCAACATTTCTGTGTGAAGACAATAACAAGTTGTTGGATCCATGAAGGGGCCATGTGTATATCTGAACTAGATCGTAGACTAAATAATCCTTGTAACAATTGTTTATAATTTTAGTATTCACAAGGCTAACTCATTTAAGTTTTACCTTTTTTTAATAAGCATGCTTTGCAGAACCTTTAATTTGAGGTTCATAGTTCATACAACGTGTTCATTATTTCTTGGTCAAACAAGCCTTCTTTCTTAATTATCCATACACATAGGTCCAACAATTCATTAGACAACCAAGAATAAATTATTAGTACAGTATTCCTTAATTGGTTTTATATGATCCAGATATATGGTTGATATCATGCATGCAACATGTAAAAAACAAGTTTTTCCTTCCATTAATCTCATCTGACATGAAATATGGCCACCATCTTAGTTTTATAAGGATTTAAAAAGAACTTACATTTGGCACCATGCAATGATCAATTTGTTGGCTTTCTTTAAAGCAACCTACATGAGATCCAAGTCCAAAGTTGACATAATCCAGGAACATGTTGCTCTCATGATCACCTAACAGCTCCAAAAATCAACCAACTTGGATTCTCATCCTTGTCAAAAGTCATCAATGCCTAATATACAAATGAGGCATGCTTTAATTGCAAGATCCCAACAACACAAGACAAGATTTGGGTCCTTCATTAATTTATTTCATTTTTTTATCGACGTGCACTTCAGTATCAAGACTTAATCCTCTGTTTTGGAATTCTATAACATAAATTCAATAGTTAATTTATAAAATTATCCGAGCTAAATAAGTTTATTTTGAAATTGAATACTTCAGGCACAATTCCTTTTCACCAACTGTCTTTTTATGTTTGATCTTATGACCATCACTCGAGTAAGTCATGGACTACATCACCATGGTCTCTTTTATTGGAAGTAGTTGGAAGACAGTGCTTCTTCCTCCATTAAAAACATTAATCCAAAAGCAACATACCTAAAAAAGAGAGAGCAACTGCTGCTGCAAGATTCACTGTGTTAGCTTTGGAAATTTCCATTATTACTTTCTTCATTTGTTTTCCTCATGACCAATTTAAAGTTGCAAGCTTTATTTTTTGCCCTCAATCAACAAACCCAAATTGTTTGCTGCAGTATCATCATTGTAAGTTTGCCTTTAACTCCAAGCCTGTGTTTGTGTTGCTGCAGTGCTGCTTCTGCCTTGCTGCAGCCTGACTCAGACACACACATTCACCAATATCCACAGTCAAAGCTTCCACATAAAGAACAGTAGCAGCAGGAGAGAGAGAGAGAGAGATGAATAGGAAAAAAAAAGATAGAAGAAGACAAACTTCACCAAGTTAAAAACTTTAGCCTCTGAACAAGATGTGGCTATTGCATCAAGGTAATAGAGTAATCTTATTTCATCCTAGGATCCTTCTACTACCACATGCTCACAGCTCCACCATCAACGGTTGTGTCTTCTGTGGGTGTTGTGGATGTTGATTTTTAGGCCCTTGGGAGGGTAAATCGAAAGGAAACTCCAATTTACAGGAACCACTGAAGAGAAATCTTGTCCTCTCTCGCCCACATCTTCCTTGTTTTCTGGCATTAGATTCTTCACTGCTTACTTGAACTCCCATTGCCTTTTTTTACTTGCTTTTGGTCTCTCTTCTATGCTTCTCATTTCCACCAAGTTCCTGTATGAGCATCAAAGCTTTCTGCTCCTGAAAAGTTTGCAGCTACGGTTCCAAGTGCAACAAAGCTGAACCTTTGGTTGCTGGCAGCAGTTGCCTTATCCTCTCTTTAAACTTTTTAGCACCACTTTTCAGCTGTCAATATGCTTGTGCAGCAACAGCAAGTTTGCTTACTAAGAATCTGCTGAATCCATTTTTTTCCTGCTTTGTTGATCCCAGCCCAAGTCATCTTTTTGAGCTGCATTGATCCAAGTTACAGGTTGTGAGCTGGGCATTGACTTGGCGGTGGAAGTGTTCTGAGCTTTGTCGGTTGACCTTGATCAAGTAAAGAGAAGATGATACTACAATTGGAAGATTTTAGCTTGGAACACACGGATGGGATTAAGACCCCGTCTGAACCAGTGGTCTACATGGATGTCAATGTCGTTCCTGAGCACGACGACAGAGAAGGATTGGCTTCCACGATCTCAAGCCTCCAAGGTCTATCTTTCTTTCTTTAAGAATTCTGTTCTGCGTCAGAAATTGTGATCTTACATTTTGGTAGCCTTAAATTACACATTTTTTTCACCTCCTGCAGCTGAATTGATGGAACTGAAATCGAAACAGATATTTCTGGACGCAAAGCGGCGCAAAGCACTCGACAAGATACTTGACATCAAAGGTAGTGTTAGATTGTCGCTTGGGTTCTGGTGTTGGGCAAGACTGTTGAGCTGCCTCGGCTTATTGCAGGAAGCATCAGAGTGTTCTGCAGAGTCAGGCCAGGCGACGACAGGAAGAGGAAGTCGCCGTTTCTGATCGACCAGGAGAAGATTTCTGTAAGATCCGCCGGCAGCAAGAAGGAATTCAACGTCGACAGGGTGTTCCCGCAGGAGTCAACGCAGGGTATGAAGCTTCTCCTTGTGTGCATAGTGTTTTTTCAGATGAGATTTTTGTCTGCAAAGTTTGAGCCAAGTCGACTGAACAATGCTGCAAACTCTTTCTCCAGAGGACGTGTTTGCAGAAGTAGAGCCAATTGTGAGATCTGCGCTTGATGGCCACAACGTCTGCATCTTCGCATATGGTCAGACTGGTACAGGAAAGACTCATACAATGGTGAGTTCAGTCCTTGCCCTCCGTTCCTGCCTCTTTCCCTGTCTTCTTCACTGTTTCATGACCTGAGCTGATGAATAGAGGAAGCATTCTTCAGGAAGGCACCAGCGACCATCCAGGGATCGTTCCACGAGCAGTTGAAGAGCTGTTCCATCAGATTTCTCAAGATAAATCAGATGCATTTGTCTTTTCAATGAGCATGCTTGAAGTCTACATGGGCAGCGTCAGGGATTTACTGGTCCAGAGACAACCCTCAGTTCGGGGAATTTACTCCACTCATAGAAGGTAAAGTTGCTTCCTTTTTGCTTGCAGATATCAGTACTGAGAAGAGAAACTAGTATAAGATTTCTATTTTTCAACATTGGCCATCTTTTGTTGGATTACCATCGCTGAATGCATTGCTCAAGTAAGAAAGGTTATCCTTGTATCAACATGATGTGTATGCTAAAAATACTTTGCAGCAACCTCAACATCCTAAGTAGTAGTAATGGCTCAGTGGAGGTTGAGGGACTCACTGAGGTACCAATGACCAATTTGAAGCAAGCAAAGAGATGGTATGCCAAGGGTCGGTGTGCTCGTTCTACCTCCTGGACCAATGTCAATGAAGCATCAAGCAGATCACACTGGTTTGTTGTTCACTGATTAAGATACATCGAGTCTTCGATGTTGCAGAGTTTTGTCAATAATTGTTTTATTTCTTTTAGTTTTGCATCTGCAGCTTGACCAGAATTACCATCAATCGAACCGGCGGCAATGCGCCGGAATGTGATCAATTAATCAGCAAAATATGGCTGGTGGACCTTGGAGGAAGTGAGCGCCTGCTGAAGACTGGTGCCACTGGACTGACACTAGATGAAGGGAGGGCAATCAATCTGTCTCTCTCAGCTCTTGGAGATGTCATTGCTTCACTGAAAACAAAACGCAATCACATTCCTTACAGGCAATTCCCTTTTGTTATCTTTATATCCTTAACTGCATTCATTTCATCTCTATATATTTATTATAATATGATCAGATTGTTTTTATCACTGTATCCACAGAAACAGCAAGCTCACTCAGATCCTAAGTGATTCTCTAGGCATGTATACTCCTGCATAATCTGGTATTCCTGTTATTCCAAAACAATTTGAGATTAAAGTCTGTACTTTGCTTGCAGGTGATGGCTCCAAGGTAGTTATGATTGTCCATATTAGTCCTGATGAAGAAGATATAGGAGAAACAATATGTTCTTTGAGCTTTGCAAGAAGAGTGAGGGCTGTAGAAGCAAATAAAGAACTGCCAGAGGTAGCTAATGCTTGTCTAAATTACACTATATTATCTTTTGGAGTTCCGTATTATTGTAACTTCATCATGCAAAAGTGATGAAACTTTCTGGTAATTTCTGTTTTACTTCAGGAATTGAAGAAACGAAAGGAACTAATTATCTGCGAGCTTGATCAGCAAATTCACGATGCCGAAGAAGAGCTCCAAGAAGTGAGAAATCAGATAGAGGAAACAGAGAACTTGATTCAGGAGAAGACTAAAATTCTTCGAGTCACTTATCAACTTCCGGATGGACAGAAGGCATCACCTAGAAGCCCCTTGACAATTAGCCAAATAGAAGTTGAAGAAAGCCCACAAGATGTACTTAAAGTTAATGGTGGCATACAACTCAGCTCAACTCCTCACTTCATGGCTTCCACAGCGTGCAGCCGACAAAGATATAACACGGCAGAAACGATCGGCAGGTCAAGAGTGGTAAACCGGAGATCCATGGATCTATTAACATCTCAATCACTTTGCCGCTCTCTTCATGGACCTTTAACATCTAACTCCTCCAAGCAAAAAACAAATTCTGAGTCTAACATCTCCAAGCTGAAAGATTCGGCTTTTCGGTGCATTCAAGTCAATGTTAGCCAGAACAGCTTTGATTCAAAGGCATCATCTCCCTTCTACCAGAAGAAAAAAATCACTAGTTCTAATCCTAATTTGAGAGTGACACTACACAGGAGAAGAATGTCTGATCTTCTTTGAATGAACTACTGAGTCATGTAAAAAAGCATTTGCTTGCGAGTTTGGCGAGTTGATTCTTTTTGCAGTCCTTTCTTTCAACTGAGGGCGATCAATTTTCACCTATTAATGACTGTTTTTTTCACCTTTGATGTTCGCTCCCTTTGTGTATCTGCTTGTAGTTTGAAAAGGGGACTTTGCTTGAGGATATGAGATTTCAGCATTTTTTTTTTCCTTTTGCTGTTGGAAATTGATGTGTTACTACTTGTACGTTTGATAGATTCTTTGATAGATTGTGGGGATGTCATTGGGTGAATTGTATATTAAAAGATCTTCAGTGTCAAATATTTTCTACCACATAAAACTTCAAACAATAGCAAACTCCACATTTTGTTGCTGACTCAAATTTGTAATTAGTTTATGGAGAGGCTTTTGGTAATTTCAGTAATCCTCTTCAGATGTCTACTATCTTAAATTGTTTCTCACATCCAATTTGAGAATGCAGTGCCTCTGAAAAACTGTATAAGGAACAACAAGAAAACACACTATTATATATTTATATATGCCAGACTAATTACAGGCTTCAAGTGAATTTTATGTACATCCAATAATCCAATCCAAAGCAAAGAAAAAGAATATAGAAAAGAAAAGATTTTAGCATCTGAAATACTTTATGCATCCTCCTCCTCCCGTGCAATTATTCTATTTTCTTCAGCATTTTGAACTCCAATTCTTGGTCCCATTTTGAGAATGGGACCAGACCAAAACTTAGGCTTAGTTCACGTGGTTCTGACAAATAGATGCAAAAAAAATTGTAATGATTATCAGAATCAAGTTCTGATCAAAGCTCACGTGATCAGAACTTGACTGATCTAAATTCTTGTCAATGACAAGAACTTAGTTTGGTTTTAGCTCAAGACTCGAACCAATTTTTTTTTTTTTTTTGCTTTTCAACTTTTTCAACTTTCTTTTATTTTTTTTACTTTTTTTTCTTAACTTTATTTTAGGTATTATACTTTTATATTATCTTAATTTTTCAATTAGATCATCCTTCTAGTTAAGTCACTTAATTAATATATTATTACACTAATTTATATTATTATATTTAATTACGATATTATTTGACATCAACTTTTCTTTTTTTATTATAATATGAGTTTTTTATGTTACATTATTACATTTAATTAAAATATCATTTGCTCTTTCTTTAACTTATTTTGTATTGTATTTTTTGTTAGTTCGACTTTAATCAAATCTTAATTATTTTACTTAATACATGAAGTTATTATTTGATATGATAATACATTAAATCATATTTTTTATATGCAATTAAGTTATTAATTGATATTATTATTTTTTGATTTTATCTTTTTTTTGTTCTTACATTGCTTTTCATTTTTAACTTTGTCTTTTGTTGTTACATATTTTTTCTTATCTTAATTAGTTTTTAGTATTAGTTTGTTTGTTAGCTCGCTCTTGATCAAATTATAAAAAGTTATGTTTAATGTGTAAATGTATTATTTAATTTTCTTATTTAAATAAATAAATTATTATTATTAGTATTTTAACATAATTTATTATAAATTACTCAATGATCATATAAAATAAATAATAATCAATTATCATAATTATATATTTAATTTAATATTTTTTGTCTTTTTTTAAAAAAAATATAATTATGGTTTAGTTCTAGAAGTTCATCCAAACATCATCGCACTAAAATATATAATCAACTTTTTAGTTCTTATCATTATACTTTTTCATCCAAACATTGTATCAAAATTTATCTGTCTAATCGATTAGTTCTCGATGACTACAAGGAACTTGAGTTCCTGCATCCAAACGGCACATATATATATTAAAACTCTATAATAACTCATTTTTGAAGTAATTTTTATCAACTACCTTTGAACTTTAGCATTAGCCCAAATCTACTAACACAAATGCCCTGCAAATTTAAATTTATAACTAAACTACCCTTTTGTCAATTATAGGGAGTCACCTATATTACTATTTGTGCCATCTCATTTTTTATATTTTAAAAAATTATGTTTTTTATGTCGTATTATAGTATACTAATTTTAAGTACTCATGTGATAACGATTGATACTAATTTAACTATTATTAATTAGATTCGATAAAAAAATTAATTTAACTTTGAAGAACTAAATTGTATCATGACCCAAGTTGCTTAAAAAATAAAATTCAACTCAATCCAAACTTAGATAAACTCAATCTATTTAAATATTTTTTTTACATTTTTTGGATTTGAACTTCAAAATTAATATTGCAAATACGATCAAGAAAAAATACGTTTATTTTAAACTATACATATAAGAATATCAATAGTTTAATATATATTTTGAACTATTTTTTTCTATAATTTGATATTATTGATAATTAATTCATAGTTGAAGTTTTAAATATTTTAAAATTTTGATTAATTTTAAATTAATTTATATTTAATTTGTAAATAAGTAATTTATTTTTTTATTTTGTTCTACCAAGAGTTTTAATTTAAAATCTTTATCGATGGTATAAAAATTATATAATTTTTTAAAATATAAAAAATGAGATAATTTAAAAATTAATATATGTGACTTTCTATAAAGGGTAATTCAGTTATGAATTTAAACTTAGAGGATATTTCTATTACAAATCAAATTTAGAAGTTGTATTTGAGCTAATACGAAAGGTGAATGGTAGTAGATGAAAATTACTCCTCATTTTTAAGTTAGTAATTTTGGCACAATACATTAAATGTACAACACACTACCTTTTTCCTATATATATATATATATATATATATAAAGAAAACAGTTTTTTCTTCCTCTTGATTTCGATAATTATTGTCACATTATTATGCACCTATAATTGAAGAAAGGTATCCACACTTTGAAGTAACAATAAACAAACAACAAGAGTGAAATTTTCACATAACTCGAATTGCTAGAGTCCCTGAAAAACAAAAGAGAGATGGAAAAGATGAGTAAAATATATAAGATGTCCTAAATTTTAATTGAATAATGTTTAGAGTCAATTTGGTTATAAATATATTTTCTTTATTTTTATGCTTTAAAATTGAATTATTATAGTTTTTTAAAAGGTGAAGAATAGTTTACCATTAATTTTTTTATGATAAAATATTGAGCATCGAAACAAATGAATATCGAACAAAAGACTCGAAAAGTCATATTTTTTATATTTAGATTCGAATTTATTAACTTAATATAATTCTGAAATTCAATTTCTGAGACTAAATTATTGTTGGTGAATATGTTTGAATGGGATCGATCACATTTTTAAATATTTGAAATATTTGTCTGAAAAATAAAACTTTTAATAAGATTAGTTATATAAACACCGCCACTTTTTCCACTACTCTTCCTCTCCACTCTTCTTGTCCTCTCTCTCTCTCGCTCTTAACTTCGCACCCAAGTTTCTCTCTCCTCTATGTTCCCAGAAAAGTTTCCCTTCTTCTCGTTTCTGTTCTTTGTAGTGGAATTTAAACCCTAAGCGCGCGATCGATTACGCCTTTTCGGTCGGAACCCTAAACCCGCGACAACCATATCCTTCCGCCGCCGGATAAGACGCCCGCGATCGGCCATGGACGAGAGCAGGAGCACGGCCAATGCCGTCGCCCAGGCCATCGCCGCCACGCTGGACTGGAGTTCTCCCCCGGATGCCCGCAACGCTGCCTTCGCCTACTTGGAATCCGTCAGCAACCTTCCTTCCTCTCGCGTTTGTTAGCTATCGTGATGTTTTTTTCCTAGTTTGTTAAATTTGCTCGCGGACTACTTGCGTTATCAAGAAAGTTTATTGCCGTCGAAGCACTGTCTGTGCTCGATGAATTGACACAGAGAAAAGAACTAGTTTGATGGTTGAGTAGCCACATTTTGTAGAGTAGGGGGAAGGATATGAGTGGAGAGGATGAAAGATCATGGTTGCGAAATTATATGCTGACAGTAAGTTGCCAAGTGATGCTACTGCGAATTCAGGGGTTTGTTAAAAGGTGGCCATTTATGGCCTAGTAGGATGGTAAAATCAAGTGAAGTATGATGTTCAAGTAAGTTTTTGAAGGATGCTATGGATCACTCAGGCAAGAAGACGCTGTCAAAGCTCATAAAAGGATTTGAAAATTGATGCTATGATGAAAAGAGGATAGGATTGAACACAGAGTTTCAGATGGGTGGAACAAGCGAATACATTTGATCATTTTCTTTCTCTGTGTGGTTTCACTTCTCAAAAAAAAAATCATAAAAACCCTTCGTAACTGGTTTGAATTACCATAAATGAGTTAAATGGCTTCTCACTCATATGAACGTTTTCCCCCAAGCCCCTCGGGGGGATGTTAGCTACACCGACGGGGGTATTCCACTTCTTTCCATTCCCCCTATGTTTTACCCGAACTCGAGCTCTATCTCGAGTTTCTACCACCCTCATGGGAGATTATCCATATTAGACGAGAAACACCTCTTCTAGCTCATTTCTCGTTAACACATGGTTTAAGTCTCTATCTACGACCAAATCCTTTCCGAACCCTCCCCTATGGCCGCTATCAAAGATAAGCTTTTTCTGATAGTTACTAATTTTTTTATTGTTTTAAGGGCTTCTACAAGCAAGTAGAAGCTTTCTGGCAAAGCTTCAAACAGGATCCTCACTTGATTGATTTGTGTCCACTTTACTTAAGAAAGAACAAAGATAGGGGCTAATCTAATAGATCACCGCCGACAAATAACCCCAAGCTCTCTCAAAAAAAAAAGAAGAAAATGAAATGTTCGGTGCTTGTCTTTATACTTTTTTTAGAATGAACATTTTCAAGGCTTGAACTCCCTGTTGTAATCAACTTTTCCCTGCAATTACCACTAATAATTATCCAAAGAATAATATTTTTTTGCCAAAAAAAGAGTATGATAATTTCTTGTATACTATTTAAACACGTAAGAGGTGGTTTTCCGTTAAATAACACTTTTTCATTGATTGCTCCACCATGGGTACTTCTTTTGTAATTTGTGAACATAATGGCTGTTTGGATAATATGCTCTCCAACTGTTCTTTTGCCTGTTTTGTTTCTTCAAAAGGAAAGTATCATATTTGGTTATAGAAAATGCCTTAGGTTCAACAATATACTTTTGAACATAATTCTCAATTACTACTGACTATGCTATGTTTACTTATGTGCATATTTGAACAGACTGAAAACCTCAACTTTTCAACTCTTCTGGTTTATTGTTTTTCTTCATATCGTACATGTTAACTGCTATGGTGGATTCATTGAACGATATATTGGATTTAGTACGCACATTCAAAATTTCACAAAGAATTTTGTCTCGATGTCTTTCATATATGAGAATATGTAAAACCAGTTATTTTGAAGAATACTTTCAAGTTAGGCAATGTGGCAGCTAACAATACTTTCAAGTTTAACATTTTGAAGAATTCATGATATTGTTCTTTTTTGTATCTGCGCCGTATTCACGGTTTTCACATATTTGATGCACAGTTTAAGAGTGGAGATGTTCGAATTTTGGCTAGCACATCACTTCTTTTGGTTAGGAAAGATTGGCCATCTGAAATTCGGCTACATGGATTCAAGATGCTGCAGGTTTGTTTTCTTGTCTTTTGGTAAGATTTTGAGAGGTCATAGTAAGCCAATTCATAATGTAGTTTCTCCCATCTTATGCTAGTACTATTGTGGCAATGAGAAACCTTAAATCATTAAGGAAACTGATTAATGGCTCTTCCAAACTTAAGCTACTGCCTTTTCTGTTTTGTAGGAAAAGAGTTATAGATATGCTTTAGTTAATGGCACATGTTCACCATGGGTTGGTGACGTTGATCTTAATTGCTTTCATAAATATATATGCTGAGTGTAAATGATTTATAAGAAGTTCAAAAAATCATGTCATTCCAGGATTCGCTGAAATGGGAGTCATGCGTGTTTTTTTTTTAATTTCACAATGGAAATTGCATAGCTACTAGGGCACTAGTTGGTGAAAGCGGAGTTTCTTGTTTTATGTTTAATCATGTTCTTCTTTTCCTGTATGTGTGACTGTCAGGTATATGGGTGTTTAAGACCCTAAGAAACTGCAAATGTTCTAAAATGCATGTATTGTTTACTCACATTGTATCATAATATTTTATTATAAGTGTATTGTACCATAATATATTTTGTGAATAAAATATCTTGTTCTCCAAAAGGCGCATATACATGTTTGCTTGCATTCTAACCTGGAATTTTGAAGCTGCCTAAGTAGAGTTATATTAGACCGATTGGTCCAAGACTTCTTTGCTTTAATAAATCCCTAAAGCTTAAAAAGAAGATAAATCACCTTTGATACAAGAGCCAGACTGAACCAGTTGGGAACTGATTTATCCTCTGGAATTGGTCCTTGAAAACCTTGCTCCGATGTGATATATATGGAGAACAAATGTCCTAATGCTATAAACTTTTGCAGCATTTGGTTCGGCTTAGATGGGATGATCTCATCGTCACAGAAAAGAGTGAATTTACGAATATGGTGGTAAACTTAGCCAGAGAGGTTGTAAATCCCCAGGATGAATGGGCACTAAGGAGTCAAACAGCTGCTTTAGTCGCAGAGGTGCTCACTGATGTTTATTCTTACTGTTGCTGAAAATACTCTTGCTAGGGTCAGAGTGGTCATGTCTTCTTGTGGCAGGTTGTTCGAAGAGAAGGAGTATCATTATGGCACGAATTTCTGCCAAATTTAGTCTCACTATCAAATGAAGGTCCGGTAGAGGTATATCTTGTTTTCTATTCCACTCTTTTTTAGCTCTGTTCTCTGACGTTAGTGCACTTTCTATCCAATTGGACTCTGACCACCTAAATGTTTCTTTCTATATGGTAACAGGCCGAGCTAGTTGCCATGGTTCTCAGATGGCTTCCTGAAGATATAACAGTTCACAATGAGGACTTGGAGGGTATGAATGACCTTATGGAATTCTCTCCAGTATATATGTATATATTTTGAAAGTATATATATACGTATATATATATATTGTGTGTGTGTGTGTGTGTGTGTGACATTAAGCAATTTGAATTTCCCTGACTGCTATTTCAAAATATGGCAAAAAAAGAGATTTCTTAGGTCCTCATGTCTCGCAGGGGAACGCCTCAGGGTACTATTACGTGGGCTTACTGAGTCTTTGACTGAAATTTTACCGATCCTATATACGGTGAGTTTTCTATCCCAAGTTCACTCTACTGGACTTAAAAATGTGTTGCGATGTTTTTCTTTGGTACAATTTGCCGCATTTATTTGGCTGATTTCAAAGAATTTTCTTGTCGAAGTTGCTTGAAAAGCATTTTGGAGCTGCTCTGAATGCATATGCTAGACAGCAAATGGATATGGCAAGACAACATGCTACGACAGTTATAGCTGCTCTCAATGCTGTAAATGCGTATGCTGAGTGGGCTCCTGTGCCTGATCTTGCCAAATATGGTATAATCAATGGGTATGCTGCTATCTTACTCTTTATTAATTATTTGTCACCACGAAGGTGCTAATCATTATCCTTCGACAGATGCGGGTCCTTATTGTCATACAATGAGTTTCGCCTCCATGCTTGTGAATTTTTTAAATTTGTCTGTCAAAGGTATGTTATCATGTGCATAAAGGATGAGTTATATTTTGGTGCCATGTTTAATGTTTTTTCTTCATATATCCAGGAAAAGGCCTACAGATGATACAGCAGCTGATTTTGCTTCTGCAGTAACATCCATCTTCCAGATCTTAATGAATGTATCTAGGGATTTTTTCAACAAATTTAGGTCCAGTTTTGCTTCTATTGATGAAAGTGAAATTGAATTTATTGAATGCATATGTGAGTGCATTGTTGCATTGGCTTCTTCTAACTTGCAATGCATTTCCGTGGATGCAACCATGATTTCTCAATCTCTTTACCAGGTGAGACCAGCAAACTGCAATGCATTTAGAATCTGCATTCTGATGTTCTTTTATGTTTACTCGAAATCTCGAAATATTCGTATAACAAATTAGCATGACCGCTCATCTTCATACTATTTTTATATTATTGTTTTACATTTTACATGCAATATTTCCAGTATCATGAGATATTGGAGCTTGACAGATCCTTTACTTTCAGCTAAAATTCATAAACACTTTGTGCGAAATCAACCAGATATCACTATTGGTTCAAGCTACATGGACTATTTTCATATTGAGTAACTTGTGTTGTAAAAGGGATTGGAGTTTTTTTCTTCAGTTATTTCTCATTAAAGACAATATTATTTACTCCTATTGTCATCATATTTTAGTGTTGCAGCGGATGACCAATTGACTGTGTAAATATTTAGATTTAACTGGGATATATTAAACTTACAACATTTATTGGATTGTAGGTGAGTACATGGGCTGCAAACTTATGGCCTCCATTGTCATGGGTTCACTTGAATAATGTGCTCTATTTAGTCTCCCCCTATATTTTCAGTTGTGCTTATGGTTTCCATTTTTATAACATTTGTTATCTATCGTTATTCACTACAAAAATAATTAATTTTCACCCTTTTGCCATGCTATTTCCTGCTATAGTTCAGTTTTCAGATTTAAATTCCTGTTTGATTGTGATCTGTTTCGAACTTTTTGAACTTTATTGCTTTTATACTTATACGTTGTAAGTGGCCTCATCCTAAGGCACTTCAAATTTCTTGTATGTGCTTTGTTAATCTGAGTTCATTGTCAGAGACAAGAACTGAAGAACACCAAGCTCATTAAGTTGCATTTTACTTTGACTACTCTGAATCTGATGTTTAACAACTGATGCCATGAGGGAATATAGTTATACTGTTCTATGCCATTATTGTCCAAGTTCAACAATAATGCATGCATGCTATTATCTTCTTCAGATCAATAAACTGTAATTTGTGGTCTTTTGAAGTATCATATTTCTTTTCCTTTTCATGATATCTATCACTGTTCTATTTATTTTTTTCCCTATGTTTCCAGATGTTGGAGTATTATCAAAATCCCAAACTTGCCCTTCATTTTCAATCATTGCTCTTTTGGCTGGTATATCTCGTTCCTGTTTGACATCTTTTATCTGTTTGTGTTTGTTAATCTAGTTCATCATCCTATTTTATCATGAGTTTGTAAAAATGATATCAGTGTGGAAACCTAACAGGTGATTATGAGAGATTCGAAGTTCAAATCTACTGGACAGGGTGGTACTGACAACCTTACCACAGGAAATCTAGCACTCGACTGTGGTTCCACGGAGAAGGAGAAGAAGTTGTGGTTAGATTTTATAGGTGATGACATTTTTGCTGCAATTATGGATACTTCACTTAAGAGAATGCTCAAGAAGGCACCTGCACATTCTTCGCTAGCACCTGACACATTTGAACTTTGGAGTGATGAGTTTAGTGAGAAGACTGACTTTGGCCGATATCGTTCTAGACTGGTATGACCTTCTTTGCACTTTCTGTTTTGTGCATTAAATTTCAATAGCTTTCTGTTTGGTCATGCAAAAATTTATAATTTATGAAATATGGTCATTTAGAACTTTGATAAATCTGACTCGTCATGCTTTGAGAGCACAATAAAAGATATATCGATTCGAAGAGTGAGTGTTCAATTATTCAAGTTGCTAAGAGGCCCAGCCCAATTGGTTATGGACTGACCTTTCTAAATTAGGATCCGAGTTTTGGGCGGTCTATTCTCGTTACTTGTTATTTGGCCTGTCAAACTACCTAACAGCTCAGTAACTCAAATAATTAATAACAATATATTTAAAAAAATAATAAAAAATGGATATCATATTTGGTTAGCCAGTTATCCCTTATGCTATGAGGTTTCAAATCCAATAGACATTGCCATAAAATTTGGATAGAACATAAAAGACAAAAGTGGGATCCATCTTGATTTTTTAGGGGTAACTGGGCCCAATATTGTTGTTTGACCCACCCATTAGGGTTAGAATAAGCTGAGCTACCCTAGCTTGGTCCGTTCAGTTATCAAGCTCATTTTTTTGGTTCAAACTTGGGGTTTCTGGTTATTATCGAATTTAATAGAAGTTAAACATGATATGCTAAGATATTTATAGTTCGCCTTTTAATTATGCAATATCCTATTTATTTTTCACACATCTAGTTTTTTCGAAGGACGTACATCTGGTTAAAAGGCGAGAATTCTGCAAAAATCAAATGATAGTAAACTGAATGAACATATCACCAATTTTTAAAAGTACTTATATATTTATATATGAGCCAGGCTTAACTATCAAGTCCATGAATCCTTCTCTTTTATTAATCCAAGTACAAATTCTTAACTTGAGCTGATACGAATCCACTTTCTGCACTGGATTCATAATCGCGATTAGACATATTGATGCTTACTCTACAGAAACCCGTCATTTGTATGCCTAATCTATGATAAATTCCTTTCAGAAAATATAATCTATGATAAATTGCGACTGCATATTTATTTTTCTTTGAGAGATGGACTACTAGTTTGGAGATCAGAGATCTCAAAAACTTATGAATACATATGTTATATGTATGCTGTACAATTACTCTTACATCATTCTTAAAAGAATAGTTCGGTGTTTCAATTTTATATGCAACCAAAGCCAATTTAAGAAGTATGTTGACAGTATTTTGCTGTTCTGCATCTTACAGCTTGAGCTGATCAAACTTATTGCTGTTCAAAAGCCACTTATCGCTGCAGCAACAGTTTCAGAGAGGATAAATGCGATAATAAAAAATCCTATCCATGCACCATTGCTGCCACAGGTCTAATGAGTTTACTTCTAACATCGAGATTAGTTTCCGACTTATCAGTCTAACATTACTTCACATTTTCAATGCTAAATTGAGAAACTTAACATCAGGATTTGGCGTTAATTGAAAGCTTGCAACTGGGACTTGAAACAGTTATTAGTGCAATTTTTGATGGTTCTCCTGAAGCTACAATGGGTTCTCCTGAAACTAAATTGCAATTGCGAACTATAGTTGAAGGTAGTCTGGTTTATGTTCTTGTGATTGCAACCTTCAAATGCTTGTTTCTGATATTTTTTGCTTGGAAATCAGGGCTGCTCCAGCAGCTTCTTGCATTAGGATGGAATGAATCAACACTCGCACTACAGCTCGGGAGATATCTGGATGCATTTGGTCCCTACCTGAAGCATTATCCTGATTCAGTTGCTGGCATCGTGAATAAACTTTTTGAACTTTTGACGTCACTTCCTTCTGGAATCAAGGTTTTGGATTTTTTTTCTTTCGAGAAGAAAGCATCTTGGAATTCGTATATTTTAGTTTTTAGACATTAGAAACATGATATTGAAGCAGTATTTTTTTTACAGGATCCTTCCTCAAACAATGGTCGGCTTGCAAGGTTGCAAATTTGCCAGTCATTTATCCGGATTGCAAGAGCTGCAGAAAGAAGTCTTCTTCCTCATATGAAGGTTATTATGTCTTTCTTCTACAGTTTATTACAATCTTATCTGAACTACACCTTTGAACATTTCCTGTGCTGAAGTTACTTGAACACGTCCACAGTTGCCACACATCTCTATTGCATTCCTCCTTAAAGTGGAATCACAGCAAATATGCACTGATACTTCCTTAACATCTTTCTGGAATTAATGGAGAAATCTGGATGAGTACCACCTTGTTAGTCATTCTTTTAACTAAAAAAAAGAAAAATCTGATGAAGGAATGTTGATCATATGATATGCACGGGACAGCTATACTGTTCACATGTGATATATGCTTAATTTAAAATGTTTGATACAAAATTTATCATAACAGTTAAATACAAATGTCTGTGATAGCAGAACATTTTTGGATCTGCTGGGTTTGACGGATTCAGCTTCATCAGGATATTATCCTTAGTAGGAAAGATTTCAATCATTCTCCCTCTCCAAAAAGGAAATTCAATCAATATCCACTTAAATCATGATAGTTATGGTGCAGTAGTAATGAGTCTAATGACTATGGAATTGCCAATTATGCGAGTTTGTTAAAGATAGGAGAAAGTTCCGATCGATGGAAAGTAGGGATCGTAACTACATCTGAAAATTGTTGTGCCCATTTTGCTTACATTGTTCTACACTTTGTTTTCTGTTTCTAGATTTTGAAGTCAGCATGTCTCCATAGGATAACAACATGACATGTCGTTAAAATAAGACAACAATTTAAAAAATATTGTTAACCACCTACTGGGATAAGGTTTTGTTGTTATTGTTGTTAACCACCCTCTTTTATGCTTAATGGAAATTTTTCAACAGTTTGTGCATCATAAGTATTAGTAGTGCTGCATGCCTTTGCCTGGTCACTTGTTCCCACATGGAATACTCTTTATTTGTCTTGTTCTATGATGGACCTCAAGTATCTCTACTTAGTTCCTTGCAAAAGAAACTGTTTGTGAGGCCCGTTCTCTAAAGAGAGTTTATTTTGTTGTGTGATATCCATTCTTATACCTGTGTATTTTCTTCATTATGCAAATGATGTTTAGCTACTCACATGGATAGAAGAAACGAAAATTGAAAGCAAGAGCATTTATGGTATGAAGATTATACAAAAATAGGGATCAAGTTTGGTTATTCTTACTCAAATTGCTGATATGACAGGGTATCGCTGACACAATGGCTTATCTCCAAGGCAAAGGTCATCTTTCACGCGCGGAGCATAACCTTCTTGGTGAAGCATTTCTTGTTATTTCATCTGCTGCAGGGTAAGTTTTCTCTTATGCCTCTGAGTTATGTTTGGATTTACTTCAGCATTTATTTAACTTTTTCCCATTTTCTTCATTTACATTCAGTATTCAACAACAGCAAGAAGTCTTAGCCTGGCTGCTTGAACCTTTAAGCAAGCAATGGACACAGTTAGAATGGCAAAGCACTTACTTGTCTGAACCATTAGGTCTAACACATTTGTGCTCCAAAACTGAATTTATGTGGTCGATTTTTCATACCGTTACATTCTTTGAGAAGGCACTGAAAAGGAGCGGGACGAGAAAGAGTAATTTGAATGTACAAGGATCCGATGGTTGCTCTAACCCTCATCCTATATCTCCTCATTTGTCATGGATGCTCCCTGCTCTCTTAAGGGTAAGTGTCCTTTTGATCAAAAGTTTCTCGATCTCTCTTAGATTTTAGTTCAGATACCATTTAGAAAGATCTCAGAAGGTAATGTACAACAATGGTTTCAGTTACATGCATTTGTGGACCGTAGACTCTTTTGTAGTGGTTCTGATTACAGAAGCTGAGAAAACTTTTTCTTTTATTTTTGAGGAAGGAAAAGGATAACTAAGTTGCTAACTGGTCATCGAAGTACGCTGTATCAAAAGAAAATGTACATATCTAGTAATAACTCTACCCTGTTGTATCAAATGACAAGGAAACTATTGTATTTATGCCAGGATGGCTTTGCTCTTTGAGTTCGTCTTTGGTTTAGTGGTTCTGAATGTGTTATTCTTCTGGTCATATGCAGCTACTTCGTTCTGTACATTCTCTCTGGTCTCAACAAGTAGCTCTAAGGTTGACTAGTCAGCTCAAAGCAGCAAAATCCATGAGTGATGTTGAACAAGCCAGTCTTCTTGGTGAAAATCATAAGTTGCTCAAAGGTTTGGCAACATCCGCTGATGGTTCCCGGGTTGATGTTAGCAGGGAAACTGAGTCAAATGAAAATGATATTAGAAACTGGCTAAAGGGAATCCGAGACAGTGGGTAAGGAGGCTTATATTTTATGTACTTATAGAACCCCATTCCGATATTTGTCGTATTCAAATTGTGTTTTCCTTGTTACTGTTCTTCAAATATTATCACAGCTACCCCTCGAAAGAAGTCTTATCACAGATGTACAACTAACAATAAGTGGATTAATTCTCTAAAAGAAAATAAGTGGATTAACCATTCTACGAAGTAATAAGGGGAATCATCTATTGCTATGTTAGTTGTTTCTGAAAGGGTACTATGTTATTCATGAGTATAAGATGCCTCTTATATGCCTGCACTATGTTTTTTTTTCTGAAAAAGAAAACTATAAGGTCTGTAATAGTTTTGGTAATTCTTGCGCATTCACTTATATGCTACAATTCAATTGGAGGACTGCCACAAATGGTTGGTCATTCTTTCCCACAATAAGTAATATAGTAAATACATCTGACTGAAATGTTAAGATAGTGATAGTATTTGAAACCTAAAATTTATGTCATATGTTAATCCAGTTTAAAGATTTTGCTTAGTAAATATATTTTTCATAGATCATTTCATTTAGAACAAAGTAAATCTGAAATAATGTAAAATGAAGAGTTTAACTGCCAAGTTAATTAAACTCACTTATATAACTAGGGTTGATATAAGAAAATTTGATAACTTATATATACGGGCCTTTGTGAACTCATGCACCGATTTGTCCCATCGTACCCATTTATGATTTTCTTTTTCCTTTTGATAAATAAAACGTCATTTTTTTGCACATTAAATTTAACCACATATTTAACTTAATAGAATTCCTTTTTTATTTGCCCTAGGGCAATCGGTGTCTAGAGCTACTAGCACCTAACTAATTTGGCTGAGGGATGTTATCCGACAGTGTCATTGGGATTTGAATGTGGGGCTACTAAACCCAACCGTTAATCAATCTTCTTGTCAAATAAACCTACTCCTGTTGGTAGATTTCTTTCTAATATGTTCACAGAAGTTAATCCAATAAGTTAATTCAGTTATTTGGAATATATTAGTCTAGCATATGTTTTCTAGCTTGAAGCACTTTTATGAAAGCAACAGAGCAGGATCTCTGTTATTGATAAGGCACGACAACTACTGTCTTTCCAGTTTCATGTCAGCATCTGTATATCTTAGCCCAACTTTCTGTGACTTTGGACATTCGATCAGCCTCTGCAATTGAGCTATGTTGTTGTAACTACAAAAATGGTTACATTTCATGTATTCTTTGACCTTAGTCGGTTTTAGAATGTGTCATTATTGAGTATTCAGCTTCCGTGAAAAATATCAGTCTTCTGATTTATGATGTTTGTGAGGAGCAAGAACTTACAGAATTAAGAATACCCTGATGAAACTATTGGTACACTTTCAAAACTGGAGATATTCTCTAATGTACCTTTCTTAGACCCACTCTTTTTAATTTTTGACGACAGGTATGTGGTAAACTGAATCTTTGCATTTGTGACAACTAAATGATTTTCATTTATTTATACTTCAATCTATATCTAGTTGCTTCATATAAAATATTTTTTAGATTCAGCATGTAAACTCTGGATTACTGTTATATCTAACATAATTCTTGCATTGTTTACCAATTAAAAAAAGAACGGTTTGTTTGCAATGGTTACAGGTATAATGTGTTAGGGCTTTCAGCAACAATTGGGGATGCAATGTTCAGATGCATTGATGCTCCTTCTGCTGCACTAGCTCTTGTGGAGAATTTTCAAATGATGGAATTCAGGCATATACGCTTGTTAATTCATTTGGTTATCATTCCTGTAGTGAAGTTTTGCCCTCCAGATTTACGGGTGGCTTGGTTGCAAAACATCTTACAGCCGTTATTTCTCCACTGCCAGCAAGCTCTTGCTTGTTCATGGGCTAGTCTTATACATGAGGGTAGGGCAGTAGTTCCTGATACATTTGGCAATCTCTCTGGATTGGATCTAAAGGTGGAAGTTATGGAAGAAAGGTTGCTACGTGATTTGACTCGAGAAGTATGCTCTCTTCTTGGGGTAATAGGTTCTTCTTTGTTGAACAATGGGCTTCCTTCTTTGGAGCAACTTGGACCCAACTATCGAATTGAACCTTCTTCACTGAAAAGTTTGGATGCCTTTGTCTCCAATTCTATGGTCAGGTAAGAAGAGACCTTTCATAAGATTCAAGCAATGTGAAGTATTCTTTCCTCTCTTTAACATCATACTTCCAGCATAAGGTTCTCTGTTCACTTCACAGATAAAGTTGTGATGGTTTACATGCAGCTTTCTTATTATGCACAAAGACACAGCTCTACCTGCACTGAAAATATGCCTTGATGTAATAACATGGACTGATGGTGAAGCAGTAGCTAAAGTTATTCCTTTTTGTGGATCTCTCATCCTTCTTGCTGTCTCCACAAATAGTGTGGAACTTAGAGAATTTGTCGCCAAGGATTTGTTCTTTGCTCTAGTTCAAGGTTTGGCTCTCGAGTCAAATGCCTTTATCAGTGCAGACCTCCTGGGTTTCTGTCGTGAAATATATGTCTATTTGTCCGAGATGGATCCTGGCCCTAGACAGGTAACTTAGAATTCCCTTCTTGTTTAATGCCAAACTTTAAATAAATAGTTTATATTATCATATCAATGATTCTGTAATATTATTTTGTTTCATATAGGTTCTTCTGTCTCTTCCGTCCATTACAACAAATGAGTTGCTTGCTTTTGAGGATGCTTTGTCTAAAACGAGTAGTCCCAAAGAACAAAGGCAGCACATGAAGAGCTTGCTTCTATTGGCTACAGGAAATAAATTGAAAGCCCTTGCTGCTCAAAAGAGCATGAATGTCATAACCAATGTGACAGGTATTATCATAACCAAAATAAGTATTTTACTCCCGTCATATTTTCTCCCTTTCAACCTTTTTTGTTCTGTTTTGGCTTTGTTTTATATGGTTGTTTTTTCCACCTTACATATGTTCATTGGATGTATTTTTCTTGATGCTTGTATTGCAAAAATTTCAAGAGTAAATGAACATGTAAACTATGCAGAACCACCATTAGAACAAAGATCCAACGGCGAATAGCAATTTTAAAAATATATTCCAGTGTTCTCTAAACAAAAACAATATATTTTTTCTCAAAAAAAAAACAATATATTCCACTCCTAAAAAAACAATATATTCCAGTGTGGATGTATGGTACCAGGTACCAAATAAGCATCCAGTCTTGACAAATCCATACTTTTCTGGTCAAATTATCTGGCTGGAGTATTTTCATCAATGGGGTTGAAGTTACAATGGATTTTTTATGCAACTGAATACTTCTAAGACATGACTGAACCTGCAATTTATTTAAAACCTAATGTGCAGTAAATATTATTCATCCTCGAGGGGGAATCAGACAGTTGCAACATTTGTTACAAATTTAAATAATTTGTATGTAGGAAAATGCCCAATGAAAATGAGAAAGCACAATTATTCTTATGTGGCATGGATTTTTTGATACAGTCTACAATGTATTCTAATATATTGAAAATCTCAAATGCTGACTGACTATACAAGTTACCTGTTTGTTCTTTTAACTCTTGTGTAAATATGTTTGTTCTTTTAGCTATTGTATAAGACTGTAAGACGCTACTGAACGACCTTGAGTGAAAGTCTGTTGGAGAATCAGTTGACAGAAAGTCTGTTAGAGAATCAGTTGACAGTCCTTTCTTCGACCATTTTTTGGGTTGGAAGTTGTGATCATGATGTTTCCTAATATAAATAATAGAATAATATCTGAGATTATCTTGATTTATATCTAGCACTAGTGCTAGTTTGTATGTTTCCTTGAAGAAAAAATGGCTGTGCTAACAGTTCAAGTTACTTCTATTGAATTGCTTTTATACTTTTAGCAAGGTTGTCAAAATCACGAGGTGACTCATGGAATCGGACGATTCTATGATCTCACCAGACCAAAACAAGCTAACTCGTATAAAAACTCGTTTTGAGCCAGAATCGCGTGCTGGCTCGGAAAATCGGTAGACACCGCATGCAGCCGTGTTCAGGCGACAATTGTTTTTTCTTTACCTGGTTGTGTGGGTTCCACATGATGCCGTAGGAATGCCCCAAGCCTCAATGCAAGCATAAGCAAGCAGTTTTTTCTCCCAGGCTGCTTCATCCATTTGCCATTCACCTGTTGTTTGCCATTTGCGACTTTTGCTGTTAGCTGCTGCTGCCGTTCGCTGCTCCTTCTGTCCGCTGCCGCTGCTGCTGTTCGCCGTTGGCCGCCTTACTGGTTCTCTCCTCTCTCCTCCTTCCTCTCTCGGCCTGAGCAGAAGAAGAGTTATCCCCTTCTGTTGCTAGCAGATCTGCTCGTGAACAGAGAGTGCTAGACTGCGAGTAGATCTGCTGCTTGCAGAGAAGTTTCTGCTCGTGATTAATCACGAGCGATTTCTGCTAGTAGCAGACACCTCATTCACGTTTCTCTTCCGAGTTCATTAATTACACACATTATATATATATATATATTATTTATTTATTTATAGCTTATGAGTTACACGTGCTGACTCCATTTTTTTGTTTGCCTTGGCTTTTGTCAGTCCATGCTCTTTTGTGTTGGGGAGCTCTTTCTTTAGATAGTACTTTCTAGTCACTTTTCTTAAAAAATAGGCTGGTTTTAAATTGTTATCAATTTAACTTATATTCCGATTTTTTTATTGTTAATTGTATTTATGTCTTATAAATTATATGTAGTTATTATTATCTTATTTAGTATCTTAGAAGTTCAATACGTTGCTGTTTTTCAATATCTTTTTATTATCATACAATCAATATATGCAGATGTCTTAAAATAATATTTTGGTAGAATTGTCCGTTCGGTGTTACGATCCCACTTTTTACGTGTATACCTAGCCTTTCTGTGTGGAGTTCGATTTACATGTTTGACAACCTTGATTTCTAGTGTTGGCTGTAAGCTTAACTGGATGGGTTAGTACCCTGGTGAACATCCAAGGTGGGAAATTGATAAGTGAACACTGCTGTATATTCACAAAGTAATGAATATCTCATTTCCTGAAATTAAGTTTTAAGTATAAAGTCATTGTCATATTTTCAAATTAACCTTCACTATTTTCTGCTTGGCTCTTGTATATAATAGAAATGTGGAAGTATGTCAGGCGGCAAGCCAACTATTTGCCAGTTGCAGTGGGATGTTAATTTTTTCTCTTGATGAATCATCCTAAACAAATTTAGAGATTGCTTGTGTTGGCTATTTAATGACGATTTTGTTAAATATTTTACTTTTTCTAAAATATATGAAGATAATCCGAGTTGGTTATACTTAACCCCCATCTTTATGCATTGTGGAAGCATAATTATGTTAAAGATTAATTTTTTAAGCATGAAAGCATATATGACCTTTTGGTTTTTTCATCTGTGCTAACATGTGTGGAACTAGGCTACGGCACATTTTATGTTTGCATGTGGATGCTGATTCACTAATGTTGCTGAGAAGTTGCAGTTGCAAATCATATATCTTTCTGTGATGTGCATTTACATGTTTTCGTTATTCCTGTTTTGCAGCAAGAACACGAAGTTCAGCCACAACTCCAGGACCCACTGTCGAGGAAGATGGTCACATTGGCTTGGCTGCAATTACTTGAAAATGTTTGCAGCTGGTTTGCTGTAGAGGGGGATTCACAGATCGCTCAGAGACGAAGACCACTTGATGTTGCGAATTTGCACAAAAGATTGGGAGAACAGAAGGTTTTTGAAGTCTGATATCCTCAAACCCATCTGTGATTTAGAAATACTGACCATCTTCGTGACTGTACATTAAGTATATGTAGCACCTCCAATATAACCTTAAGCATAAATGATCAATCAGGAATGGCTTTTGGGTGTATGAGATCATGTAATTTACGCAAAGAATGAACATTATGCCCCTTATCAACAGAGAAATAACCATATAGATTCTTTTTATTTTTATGTTTTTTCTTTCTTTTATAGGTTATGAGAATGGCGAGAGTTGATCGTAGCTGATGCAATTATGAAACTCTGGAAATTTTTTATTCATTTATATGATGGCTGAAAATTCATTTATTTTGTGGCTGCAAATAATATGAACTTGCAACTTTTCTTGCCATTTACCGTCATAACTTTACTCATCCGGTAGGGTCGGCATTCGACTCTGTTCAGGGTGGAGTTATATACTTATATGCCCTTGCCCCCATCGCCCTACCCCTGCCCCCGCCTCCATCTCGTGATGGGGCACTTAATTCCTATCCTTCGTCCTTGTGGGTGCTCGCGTACCCGATATTTTTTTATAAAATGTATAATATTTATATAAATATTTGATTTAATGAAGGTGTGTAGGATAAATTATATATTTTATCATATGAATAGGATAAATTATATATTTTATCATATGAATAGGATAAATTATATATTTTATCATATGAATAGGATAAATTATATATTTTATCATATGAATCGTTGATTAATAAAAATAAGTGAAAAATATGCAGGTGAAATACTATTAATTTAAGAAAAAATCATGCCACAAATCCATAACGTAAAAAACATGAACAATAACTACATTAATTGTTGGTAAGGATACATATTAAAATGGCACATTCTTCATGGTTGCAGCATATAAAAGACATCCGATATGATCCTTATTCCTAATTACTTTGCAAACTTTCTTATAAATAAAAAAAAATCGATAAATATCTCTCAAAGGACCAAATTAGGTAAGTTACATGGAATGTATATTTTATATGAGAGGAAATATGTGACTTGAAATCTAACGACTGTTTTTAAGTTCTATTCAAACATGTGTTATATTATCTTGCATTTTTCCTTCTTTTCTTTCATCTCCTCTCCTACCTTCTTCTCTCCGAGAATTTTTGTCCAAACAAAGTTTCCGGGAAAGTCTTCACTCGAATAGACTTGTGACTCACAAAGGGTATCCATACATAAGTCAAATTCAGCTTACACAAGTTACGTGTATTTTTATCTTCTTTTATCTCTCAATATTAGGGATAATTAAAGATTTGATCCCACTCAATCAAATTCAATTTGACCTAGTTACTTTTGTATCGGATTGATTCAGATTACTACTTTGAATCGGATCATATTCGGCTTAATCTGATTAATTTAAGGTTGGATAGTATATTGAATATTTAATTATCCAATAATTTAAAACTCAATCTGAATGATCCAAAATCATAATATTAATATAATAAATTAATAATTAATACTAAAATTACTTACATTTTAATATTTTCAAGATTTTTACCATTAATTTAATTTATATTTATTAAGTTCTTTTTAATATATTGTTACTCATAAAAGTTATACGAAAAAAATCAAAGTCCAAAAATTGAATGATTCAATCCGGTGACCCGATCCGACCCAACACGATATTTTTTGGATTGATTTAGATCGGATTTTAATTTTTTTATCTTAACCCATCTAATATTATTATTTTTAAGTCAAATCAAATTTTACCCTAAATTTGATCCAACCCGATCTATTATAACTCCAACTCAATATCAAAGATTGTTGTGGTAAAATGCATTCAGATCGATATATTATGTAATATGTACTTAGAGCAATTTTACGGTTCACCAATCGGGATGTATACGGAAATCAGTATTGAGTAATGACCTCTTTATTTTTTTTCTTTTACAAGTCAATATATTTAGTGCATAAAAATAGAAATAAAAAGAAAGAGTAAGCATTGAATTTGAAACTTAGTTTTGTTTGGATATTTATTTAAGAATAAATGGTGGAATAAATAAATGGAGTAAGTGATGGTGATGTAGAGTACGATGGATAAAAATTGAATGAGAATGATAGTTAAATCAAATCATATATTATCTGGATAAGAATTTAAATCATAAGATTTTAAAAATTAATTGATATAAAAGTCTTATTTTATCATACATCTAATTTAAGATTAGAAAATAAAAACAAGAATGAATATAAAAATATATAACATATTAATTATTATTATTATTTTTAAGTCAAATCAATTTTTATCACAAATTTAATTCAAATCGACCTATTATCACTGGAACTCAATATCATTGTTGTGGTAAAATGGATTCAGATCGATATATTATGTAATATGTACTTACATCAGCAATTTTACGGTTCATCAATCGGGATGCATACGGAAATCAGTATTGAGTAATGACTTCTATTTTTTTTCTTTTACAAGTCAATATATTTACTGCATAAAAATAGAAATAAAAAGAAAGAGTAAGCATTGAATTTGAAACTTAGTTTTGTTTGGATATTTATTTAAGAATAAATGGTGGAATAAATAAATGGAGTAAGTGATGGTGATGTAGAGTACGATGGATAAAAATTGAATGAGAATGATAGTTAAATCAAATCATATATTATCTGGATAAGAATTTAAATCATAAGATTTTAAAAATTAATTGATATAAAAGTCTTATTTTATCATACATCTAATTTAAGATTAGAAAATAAAAACAAGAATGAATATAAAAATATATAACATATTAATTATTATTATTATTTTTAAGTCAAATCAATTTTTATCACAAATTTAATTCAAATCGACCTATTATCACTGGAACTCAATATCATTGTTGTGGTAAAATGGATTCAGATCGATATATTATGTAATATGTACTTACATCAGCAATTTTACGGTTCATCAATCGGGATGCATACGGAAATCAGTATTGAGTAATGACTTCTATTTTTTTTCTTTTACAAGTCAATATATTTACTGCATAAAAATAGAAATAAAAAGAAAGAGTAAGCATTGAAATTGAAACTTGGTTTTGTTTGGATATTTATTTAAGAATAAATGGTGGAATAAATAAATGGAGTAAATGACGGTGGAGTAGAGGTGTGATGGATAAAAAATGAATGAGGATGATAGTTAAATTAAATCATATATCATTTGGATAAGAATTTAAATCATACGATTTTAAAAATTAATTGATATAAAAGTCTTATTTTATCATACATCTAATTTAAGATTAGAAAATAGAAACGAGAATAAAATGAATATAAAAATATATAACATATTAAATATTACTAAATTGGTAAGTTAAATTTTAAATTATTTGATAAAATGTAAATCATTCGTTTTATTATACATATTTTTTAAAAATTATATCCAAATATGATATTTACTGAACTTATTCCACTTCAATTTAATCCAATGTATTCATCAAAATTCATAATCCAATGATAGATCTAGCAATAAGGTGTGGCGTCAATTTCTTTTGTAAAACCTATGAGGCTACGCATGCAAGCAGATTAATTATTGGCATGCAGCGACTCCTTTTTCGATTGTCACGGATGATTCATTCGTGCCACTATTCCTTTATAGTGGATCATCTCTCTGATTTTTCTCTTTCTACCTAAAAACATCCAAATAATTTGGAAAGAAAAAAAACAATGGAAAATACTAATGAATATATGAAGCCCACGTTGCAACATTTTAAAAAATATATAGTTTTTCATGATGTCTACGACAACTATAAAAATTATTTAGCAAGATTAAAGATTATATCCCGATAAAAACATAATAACTTTTAAAAATATTAATTTAATCAAAAATTTTGATTTTATATCAACTCTAAAATCGACGAGTTTGAATAAAAAAAATATTTGTCTAACTTTTTTATGTGCAACAGGTATGAAATATATTAAAAAAAGTGTTGTGACTAATGGGGTTAATACTTTTTGTTTCAAGTAAAATCTTATGTGCGTAAAAAAAAATTCCTTAAACGTAGGACACAAATAAACTTACGTCAATTGACAATTTTTAAACCTCTTAATTCGTCCATCTAAATTATCGCATTAAATACAAGCGACTTGTTTTCCTAGACATAACTTTGCTTGTCGCGTAACGGGGATACGTGTGACCCAAAAGTAATCGAGCTCACGTGACCGTCACCATCGAACCATAATAGACCAGGTTACGTTACGTGCAACAAGTTAGTGTCCACCGATACCTTCACCTCTCCTCTAAAACGTTAAGTATGAGAATAAGAGCGTGGAATACTAGTTCAACTTTCGATTTATTTGAGTATCAAAAGGTCTCTATCTAAAAAAAATATTTTCAAACTTCGAAGTTGGAACATCGCACGAGTGTCACCTTCTATCTCAAAAAATAAATTAAAAATTATTTTTTAATTATCATCATAATATTTAAAAAGTAATGGTCGATTTTTTACACTAGTTATAATTTAAAATATCAATTTATCATTTAATCTGATTAATTTAATATTCATTCGTATCACACGTCTAATTAATGAAACTTTAAAAAAAATTAAAAAAATGAAACATAAAAAAAAACTATTGATTAAAATCAATTAAAAATCAAACTGTTCTGAAAGGTCGTGCCTATTGTAGTGCTCACTCATGAAATAAAAAAGTTTAATCGTTTTATATTTTCGAAAAGATAAGTAATAATTAAGTTCACCTTTTTTTTAGTACTGACGTTTTTAAATTTAAAATTTCTAATTTCAACACACCCCCGTGTCCTCACCTCCCATTCCACAGAGTCCACACAAATCCGAACGCTTTTTTTTTCAGAAATTCTCTAACTTTGTTTCTTTCCTATTTTATTTCTTTATATTCTATTATGAAAAAATAATCTTTAAATCTGTTAATGACAACAGAATGATCGTTTGTTCATCGATGAATACTCAAATAGAATAACATATTTTAAGTAAATATTAGCTGATAATATAATGAAAATAAGAGTCTTCAAATGTCCAACAGACTTATAAGCTAACTATTAACCAGGAATTTATAAGAAATCGTATGGGAGCTCTTTTATCAGTTTTTTTTTTGTTAAAGAGTTAAGTGTCCTTTCATAGGTCCAAAAAGATTGTTTTATCAAACATTCTCCAAGGTGCTAATTGATGAATTATAGGAAATGATGAAACATTCTCTTCATTTAGGATTGAGCAGGATTCGAATCGATCCGATTATCCCGATGCAGTCTCATTCAAATTTTTGAGAATATTTTCGCTTCGAAATATAATCGGATCGGGACCGGATCCAATGACTTAAAAATTTGACCCGATCTAGGTCATAATTGAATTTGGATTCAAGAAATCCGAATTCAAATCTAACTTAATTATCTTATATTATAATGTATAAATATATTATAAAATATATACGTATATAATATTTATTTATTATACTATAATATTTCTTCTAAATATTTAATATATAAACTGATTTTATTACTAATGCATTAACAAAAAAAATATATAGTTCCTAATAATTAATATTAGTAAACATTTTTAAATTTATTTTAATATAATAAAAAATAAAATCGATCAACAATCCAAGACTGGGTCCGATTTCGAGTCTCATTTTTTGAGATCCGATCAAAATCGAGTTCGGAGGCGACCCAATCACAAACCCAATTTTGCTCCATACCCAATTTTGCTCAACCCTATCCTGAACTCATTCAGAAGCTTTTTAACTTCCAAGATAAATGCTTGACAAATTTCAGAGGTTTCCAAAGTACAAGTTTTGGCTCAAACCACACAACTCTCTCATCAAAGGCAAACAAACACATCAATCACTGATCCACCACGACAATAAAAAAAAAGACATGCAACAGTCATGATGAATATGGAAAGAAGAATGAAAAGCTCGAGGTATTGGCAGTCCACAATATCCATGACAAGTGCATGAGCTACCCGGATGCTGGTTACTCACACAAGGGTGATGTTTTTTTTCTTTACCCAGCATTCTCCATCAATTTGTAAAAGTGGTGCATAGGCAGAGTAAGAAAGAACAACACTCATTCTTCAAGTAAACATGACTGGGAGTATTCAACAAAAAAAAACTAAAATGACAAGAAGCATCTAACTAATTTTAGTTTTACAGCCAAAAGTATAGTAGTTATGCACACATACCCATAGCCCGAGACCTGAAAGATTCAAATGTCAGATGAAAATCACTTACAAAGTTGCGAATATACTATTCTAGAGGAAGTAAAAGATCCTCATATACATAAGACTGCCTTGCAAATATAGCTTCCCTAAAATGCCGGATCAAACTCGTCCACCCCCCTCTTTTTCATTTCACTGAAGCTTAACCCTGTAAGATTCGAAGACTTCGTCATTCTGTTATCCCAGCTCCATTTGGCATGATGGATCATAACCCAAGTACTCGTAACCACTCAAAGAAATGACAAGAGCGGAAGGGAAGAATTAAATAACTGGGATATAACCCGATTACAGAAATAAATACCTCCAAGCATCAAATGCCACTCACACGGTCCATACACAAGGCGGTGTGTCTGATCTTGGCCCAGCAATGGTGCGATAAATATAGAGCTTTTCAACAAGGCAATTGTCGGGCCACGAATCCAAGGGTCCTCCTCTCCTTTCATCAATGACTTCCACATTGAGCCTGGGCATCTTTCGAGCTAGCAGCCTGCATGCCCCCAATGTCACAGAGCACGATGACATCCAAAGGGATCGCATTGTCTCCAGCTTGGCAGCATTTACCAACAAAGGCTTGTCCCCGAATGGACAATCCCTGATCTCCAGCTTCTTCAAGTTCTTACACCCAGAGAGAATGTAATGCAGTCCCTTGTCACTATCACCAGCAAAAGCAACGGAAAGCATCTCAAGGCAATTTGCAAAAGAGCCAATCAGTTTAAACACTTCGTCAGTTAGTAGACCCGAGAGAGAGAGACGGCGAAGGTCCTTGCAGGACTCCACAATCGCACCAAAGCCTACATCTAGGGATTGCTGAGTGACATAATCAGGAGTGTGAGGCTCAATAATGCAAAGTCTGAAACAAGTTAGATTTGGGCGGTTTTTAGCCACAGTAATTAAGGCATCATTGGTCATTTGCCGACAAAAGTAAAGGACAGATTGGAGCTTGGGACAGCCAGCAGATACAGATACAAGACCATGCTCTGTAAGAGTTACACCATGTGCTGCACCATAAGGATCAAAAGGGAATACTCTTAGTTCACGGAGAAGCTTGCAAGATGACGCCACAGCATAAAGGCCAGTGTCCTCGATTAGATCCATTACCTAGTAACACGATATTTTCCATATAAGTGCATGTAGAGAAGTGATGCAAGAAAGGTAAATCCAGTCATTAAGCTTATTAGTTATGAGTAGCTAAGTGGGGTTTGGTCATTTTTCTCACATCTCTCTCTCCCCACCAAGAATTTTTCAGAGACAAAAGCTGTTTGGAAACCAATTGCTTATTGTTTACTAAAATCTGAAACATCTGTTTCTAGTGCTTTTATGACAAGTGAGTCATGTCAATAAATCAAAATGGCATGACATAAGATGTAAAGATAAATTCCTCATTTTAAGAAAATAAAGGATGCAAAGTTAAGATATAAATTTACCCAAAGCTTTTGCAGATTCTTGCACTGGCTGACTAGTTTTATTAGCTCTGGGCTTCGAATGGTAGCATAGCTCAAGTTCAGCGATGTTAAAACTTCACAGATAGAGTACATTGCTGGTATGTAAGCTGTCCCAGCTTCCCAGAAACCAGATAGACTCCGAAGATGCTTACAGCTAGCAAACGCCAATTCGAGTTTGGAGTATAACTCTGGGTGGTACTCTGAACAAAACTTGCCAGTCCCTATGTCCACCAGCTGTGGAGCCCTGCGGAGGATATTAACAAACTTCTCTAGAGGAACAGAATGGTTCAGCCTTAATGTTTTGAGGTTGGGGCACCTTCCAATGAGGCGCTCAAGCACAACAACATTCACTTCACCACTCAAACATGCAATATTCAAAGTTACCAAAGAGTTGAAGGACTCTGGAAAGTGGCTAAGCCAGTGTGAACAATTATCCTCTACCTCATTTTCTTGCAAGTCTAAAACCCTCAAATTCCTGCAGCAACACCAAAGAATCAAGGGTTCAGCACAGATAACATTCATGTATATATACTCTAAAAAAATCATGTGTCTAACAATCCTTTGTAATGGTCCAATAAGACCTCATGAACTAGCACTTTTAGATGAAAGTATGTAAATTCATTTGATCAATGAGACTTTTATAATAAGAATGTAAAAACATGTAGCTAAAGAAGAGGTTCATTGACTAAGTGAGAACCTCTTCTAGTGAGATTGGGTCGACAGAAACCACTATGTGCCAAATAACAAGTATCATGAAGGGATACCATTATGACTGCTGACAAATACCTAATCTTTCTTAAAAAATTAACTACAGATGACAGTTGCCACAAAATACCCTAATAATTTGTTTTCCATAAAAAGGGAAAGTGCATATATTTTCGAGAGAAGAAAGTGACATCTTTTTAGCAACAAACCCCAGATGAAGTGAGAAAGCTCCTTTACATCACATCACATCAATATCCTTTGGACCAAAATCATTCAAAGACATACAGCACACCACAAATAGCATAGCTTCAGAAACAAGAGAGGGTCAGTAATGTCAATCGAAGAGTGGACAAAGGGAAACATCAGGCGATAATTCATCAACTGTAGTCATACTAGGACAAGAATTTCGTTTTCTGTTTCTTTCAGTAACACTAGAGCTATATTTTTAATTCCAGAAAAGCGGTTCAAAGCTCCTTGCAGTAGTAGACACATTATAGAGAAAAAATTGACATAATATTTACATTTTTAATTACCAACAAATTAGTGGTTATTTCCTCAGATATGGAGGGTCAATTGGTATAAGCTTAAGTTATTGGAGTTCCCAAACTTGCGGAATCAGTGTACCTAGAAATTGGATTAATCGTTAATCCTCTGCATGCATGTATTTCTGTTCAGTTCTCTTCATTTAAAAACATATAAGTCGTATTTGGTCAATTAGCACAGGTCATGAAATTAAAGTCCAACCTTTGCGTAAAAGCTTGGTTATATGGATGAAGACAGACTACATAAAAACAACAAACAAGTTACAAAGATGAGTAAACAGATTCCATGGCCATCGTTGAAATAGTTGATGAAATTTTGTATGAAGCAAACTGCAAAAGGTTCTGAGAGATGTGTTGTGAACTTGTGATTGCTGTTTACCGTGCAGTAGATTGGGTCCGTCAACAAAATGTGAAGGGCTGGAATACAAGTTGTGAACAGGAGACAAAGTGTGTAAATATCATATGGTGAGTTTAATTAGGAATGCAATTAATTTCGCATTCACAAAATAAACAAAAAGCCTCCCGTGATTCAAAATAGAATCTTTGCTTAAAATATAAGCAAGATATCTGCAGTAATGCACACATGATAATGTGATAAAAATCGCAGCAAACGAGAACAAAACTGTAGGTAATTATTGAAAGCAGGAAACCTTCCCACAAAAAGTTATTGTTTTTGTTTTTTCCATTTTCAGACACCATTTGCAAATCCAAAACAAGTTGAACTATCCAGGTTTCGGTGTTGTGGATCTGGATGACATAGCCAACCAGATGGTAAGCATGTCTAAACAAAGAAAATCACTTGAGTACCAAAGTACTCCTCATTCAAGCAGAAATGGTGAAACTTTAGGCAAACCAACACGGCCATTCAGAATCCAGAGGGGATCTGAGGTGCAGATCAACGAAGAATAATGCACTTGGCTTGCTACTAGGGTTAATCGAGCAAGTTAACACCTTTCAAAACGAGAAAAGCTTAACTAAGCTTACAAGAAGTATTTCCAGTAGCTCATTTGCATATCCGACTCGAGAAGCAGAGCTACTTGAGTCTGCAACTAGAAATTAAATAAGTTAAAGGAGTATTTTTTTTTGCTTAGTCATCGTCAACTTAATTATTGATTAAGAGATATATTTTCTACCGAAACAGATCCTTAAAAGAAATAATGAAAAAAAAACGATTTTTACAAACGCTATGCGGCCCATATCCGAGCATAAATCAGGCAAAAAAAGCGGAAACGTCGGAAGTAAAAAGAAGCTAAGAGAGCAAAGCCAACCTGCAGCCGGCAGCTATGGCGGCGAGCCCGGCGGTGCTGAAGCCGTCGCAAGAAACGAGGGAAAGCACCCTGAAGTTTTTGAAAGACCTCGCGATGAGCTCGAGGCAGTCGTCGGAGACGACCATGCGCTTCATGCGCAGCTCCTCCAGGTGCGGCCACCCCTCCGCCATGGCCCCGACCCACGCCTCCGCCCCGCCGCCCCAGTCGCCGGGCACGAGGTTGAAGTCCGCGAAGTGTGGCTTCCCCTTGAGCCCCACAGCCTTCACCTCCGGGAACCGCCGCACCGCCTCCGCCGGTGCCACCGCGTAGCAGTTCCCCACGAACACCCGCCGCCGCGAGCGCCGCTCCACCCGGTGCCACGCCCGGCACACCGCCGCCGCGGCGTTCCGGTCCGCGTCCGCCTCCAGGAACGAGAACACGTGCTCCCACACCTCGTCCGGGAACATCGCCGCCCACCCGAACGCGCCGCCGCCCATTTCCTCCAGCTTCAGGCTTCAGATCGCCGCTGGAGATCCTAAGATCCGGCGGATGGCGAGGAGAACGGCCGCCAGTCACCACTCGCAGCAGGAGCAGGAGCAGGAGCAGCAGCAGCAGCAGAACACCATCCCATCATCACCACACAAAAAAAGGAGAGAGAAAGAGAGAGAGAGAGAGAGAGAGAGAGAGAGAGAGAGGAGAGATAAAGATGGGAAGAAGGAGAGAAGGACGTCTCTTTCGTAGGCGTGCTCTTGGAGCGAGATCGACGGTGATAAAGGGGGCACGTATCCTTCAAGATTAGTAACTTAGATCTCAACCGTTCGATGGGCTGGGGGGCGTCGGGTAGCCCTTGGAGTCGGCGTCCTTACCCACGCAACGGACCGCACCGCGGAAACGCACGCGAAACGCGACGGGAAACGGAAGAAAAAAATTAAAAAGAACTTAAACCAGAAGACGGAGCTCTTAATCATGCTTTCATAACCGCACCCCATCATTATGCTCTCTTTTGTAGCATATAATAATAATAATAATAATAATCGTATTTTAAGAAATTAAATAAAAATTGTGTTGTTCAAATTCATTTTTAGAAAATATGTTAATATATATATATGACAAATTATAACATGCGAATTATTTTAAAATGTAAGATAAACAAATGAACAGACACATCTTAACTAATTTTTTCGAACTTTATTTTAATTTGTTAATGATGAGAGGAAATTGGTGGGTGGTGCAATTTTATTGTAAAAGTTAAAAGAGGGTCGATGAAGGACAGGCACGACCAGGGTTTGGAACGTACGATGGTAAATGGACGGATGGATGGGGTGGGGGCTTGGGGAAGTGTGTAATGATTGGACGATTGAGATGTGGAGAGAGGAATCTTGAATCATCGAGGGACGAGTTAGGGATGAAGGAGGAGGTGGCGGTGGTGGTCATGGTCAATCTAAAAAGCATCTTGTGTTAGTAATAGTTTGTCTAAGAAATTCGAAAATAATGATATTGCATGTAATTTGTGTCGTTGTCTCGTATTACACGTTAGATAAATAATTTTTTTGATGTAAAAAAATATTGAATTCGGAATATACCCTTTAAATAGGAGTTATATATTTTGAATTCTGATATGAAAGTTGATAATTTTAAATTCAAGGTTCTACGAAACGTTGTTGAAAGAAATATAATTTTAAATAATATTGAATGTGATTACAATATTATGATATTATAAGTTGGGCAACAGGATGAACCGACGATTGATTAGGGGTAGACGAAAAGACAAGTGTATCAAATGTCTCAAATAAAAAGGTAAATGGATAATACTCATATCGTTATACCTTTCGTGCAGGTCGAAATTTATTACAAATAGTTTCTACAAAGGATCAGAGTAATTACGTATATAATACTTTCACGTTCATGATACAACTATATTTGTTAAGAGAAGTCTTTGTTTGATGGCATGAGATCAAGATCAGATTAAAATGAGAATGACATTAATTTTTTTTCCAAAATTTATCGTTATGGACGTTACAACGATGATCCGCCTACATGTCCAGTTCACCACTTTGAAAGAATAATAAGGACGAACATACGAGCAAATTTTATATGTGCATGATCTCTGTAAGATCTCAACTTATCTGATATCGTATTATTAATACGATCACTTAAAAAATAAGCCAAAATAATACTAATCTATTTAGAAAAAAATAATATGTTTTTCACATTTTTTATTGTGTATAATTTATATTAATGTATCGAATAAAATATAACTTATGAATTGAACATGATAAATTTAATCAAAAGTAACTTTTATCTTTAAAACATATTTTTTAATTAATATATAAGATCTTGATCTAATCTTATAATTTTCAATTTTAAGATTTCCATCTAAATTCTTTTGTCTGTCATGATACTAAAATCATTCTTTTGAAACTCAAATCCGGTAGACACAGATTATATTTCTTATTTTAATGCACAAGGTTCAGTATATTTATTTTTTTATTTTTCCTGTAATTTAACATAAAAGAAGGCTTCAAGTAAGAAAAAGGATGGATTTCCATGCATGGTGCATGATCGCCCTCTGATTTCAGTGAAGCAATTGTGCTGAGCATTTCCGATTACCTTCTGAAAACAGATTTTGTATATTTTTCCCAAAACTTCTCTGTCAGACTGTCAGTGGCAGCAGAAATATTATATATTCTTTGTAATTACTCCTCACTTGATTGTATATATAATTTTCCTATCTATGGATGATGATTTTTGTATAGTGTAAATGTATAATAAGAAAGTAAAGAAAGAACAAAAGGAAAAAACAAGGACATTTATGATTTGGTTCCTGTGCCTAATTTGGGTAGGAAATAAATGTAGAATTCATGTTAGAGTTGGCTAGTAAAAGGAATTGAAAGGTAAATACTATTTTCAATTTATTTATTTTTGGCTCTCACTCGGAAGGGCCAAGAATTGAAATCTCAAATGATACTATAAATCTAATATTTTTAGAAAAATATTATATATTATTTAAAGAAAGGCTTCAATTCAAATTTGATAGTTTGTAATATGTCGTCTGAAAATAATTTAAAAAATATACTCACCAAAGATGGAAGGTAAGCAACTCTTTCTCATTTAATGATGTCGAGTTCGAGTTCCCAGAAACGCAAAATATTCATACTAGGTGTGTTACTCCTTCGTCCGAAAAATTATAATAATAATAATTAAAAAATATATAAATGTGTTGCAAAATACATAATTTGACAACCTAGCTACTCGCTATAAAGATGACATCCGGTCAGGATGGAGCAAAAAATAAGTCCCTCTTTGTCCACACTATGTAGAACTTTGGATCCCCGAAAATAATATATAATTTTATATTAATATATAATAATATTTTATATGCTATTTAGTAACATTTAGTTATTAAAAATATTTTTTATTATTAATAGTGAAATGTATTAATTTTTTAATCTTTTTAATAGATATTACATAATATATTAAATATTTATTTAAAAATAAAAATATGGCAGTGCAAGGGAGGTAATTCCCGACCATGTGATAACAGGATATTTCTTTAAACTAGAATTCTGATCTTAAAGTTTTAGGGGATTTCGTTATCCCTACTATTAAGAATTGCATAACACTATATATATTTGCAGATTGTAAGCACAATTTAGCTATTAATAAAAGAAATCATTAATCAAAACTAGTTCAGTATTGATCGTTCATATTTGCATCCTTTAATTGGCCTTTAACCTTATAATTATCTTTTTGTTAAACTCTTCACTATCCAAAGTTAGAGGGTTAATTAGCATTGATGGTAGATGGATGCTAACTTTGGTGATCTTCATTTGATATTGGGAAGTACTTGGATAGAAAATGATTGATATGACAAATGAACAATGAATCTAGGGTTGTTTTATTTAATAATTGGGTTGTGTGCTACTGCATTGGGGTGGGGGTGGAGGAATACTATCCACCCTTCCCCTTTTCATGCACACCATCATGCTTTACTTTTGGGGGGGGAATTAGTCGTTGTCTTTTCCATCTCTAACAGTAGCTCATTTATTGTGATAATACTACTCTTACAAGGACCTGCGACATTTTTTTCAATATATATATATCAAAATGTACTATTCGATCCTACATCCAATATTCATATAAATGTTTTGGTTTTGAATCTTTTGACATGTTGAGAGCAAATTTATTCCATTATTAGCCGACTTGAATTATTAAGTCATATGATGGAATTTTAGGAAATTCATTTGTTGGACATCCATTTTATAATGGACGTAAAAATGTGTAGCAGTAATATAAAATAATAATATTTTTTATATAAAATAATTTAGTTATTATTTATCGATAACGAATACACTTTTTTTATAAATGCATTGCACGTTCTTTTTATAATACATATTCAACATCTCATCATTAATATATACAAATTGAAAAAAAAATGCATGTGTAACAAATTTCATTCATTTGATTTTACATATTGAGCGTAATTAAATGTATGCATAATATGTAAAATTGTGTTTTCTTATACTTCATCTATTATTTAAAGAGATTTGTCATATCCAAGTCAAAACTTAGACTAAATTACATTATTTATATGATTACTACTTGATAGGCATTGAGAATTTTCCTAATTGAAAATATGAGGAAAGGCATGGGTGGTTGATAAAAGCAATCACAATTATTGCGTTTTATCGCAACCGTAGGAAATTTCCACTGCCATGAAAGCGATGTGCCTGACGGAACAAAGATTGTATTGTTTGACTCTTTGTATTATATATAAATATTAGAGTCGGGATAAGTAATTTTTTATTTAAAAAATATTTCGAATTTAAATTCTTTGAATATAAAATATTTCCACTATAAATTTTACTTGATATAGTGAGACGTACGATTCAAAGTGACTAGTCGAGACAAAGCCTCGATGATAACAATTGAGTTAATGTATTTTACGGTGAAACACTCATATAATTAATCATTAATTTTTAGATATATTTAAATTAAAATAACTTAAAACTATATTTTATTTTATATTAATTAGATGATTATAAATTGTTTTAATCTGAATTGTAAATTTAAAAATTATTGGGTAATCATACGATATTTCACGGTAAAATGCATGGATAATTATTTCACCTCCATTAAATTATATATATATATATGAGATATTTTTATCATAATTTTTTTTATATGGATGGTATTTAATATACAAATTAAGAAACATTTTATATGGAGGACCACTAATGAAAATTAATATTATTAGCATCATGGGGTCCACAACATGTCCATACGGTTATCGTACATAGTGCATGCATATGCTGGTCATGTGATTCACATGATGGAGATTGGGAGATGTTTCCTCCATCTTAATTATAATGTTTCTTCCTTGGCCTCATATGAGAACAATATTGTTAAGGTTGCACTTTTTCTCTTCCCTTCTTAGCCTAATATATTTATTATCATATGCACAAATCACATTATTATTATTATTATTATTATTATTATTATTATTATTATTATTATTATTATTATTATTATCTAGTAATAATTATTTTGATTTGAATGTTTAATGATATGAGCATTTCTTATGGAATTTTCAATTTGCAGGACTTATTAATATGTGCATTTTCATATGTTTTACCAAATTTGATATTAGAAGTTTAAGACACAAACGTTAAAGCAATTTTATTTATCTTCTTTAAGTTATGACTTATTTTCATTTTTGCCTTTAAACTAAGAGACTAATCACTTACATGAAACTATGAAAAATCTTCATTTTATCTCACCTTTCAACTATATCTTATCGTTAACTTTTATTCTTAATGTTTCTTTTCTTTTATTTATCCTTCTTTTTACACCATTTATTATCAATTGAAAATAAGGAAAAAAAATACAAAATTTCGTTTTCCTTGTTGTAACATCCAAGTGATTTTTTTTAGATTTCAAACCTTTATCAAATGATGATAAAAGGTAAAATGTAACCTAATAAATAAAACAATACAAAAGAAGATAGAAAAAAAACGACACTGTGTACATTTAAAGTTCAATAGAGGTCAATAGGCAATTATTTAGTTTAAGATATAAGTGGAAATGGGTGACAGTTTACAAGAGGTTTAAATTAATGAAACTAATACGTCCAAATTATTTAATATAATTTGATATTAATCTAGTGGAGTTCTACATATTGTAATGGTCACCTTTTTGTGAATTGATGCCATGTTCCATTTGCCTTTGCAAAGCCCAAAATTATGATTGATATTACTGAAATTGTAATTTAGTGAAACCTTTTCCAACCATATATAATGTGTATGCATTAGCACACAAACTTGTATAGGTACAAATTGTACTTAGTGGACCACTCATACTTTTTAACTTGCTTTGTTTTAGGGCCACCATTACCAGCTCTTCCACTAATTCCTGTGTGAGATCTTTGTGCCCAAGTCCCCCTCCCCCTCCCTCTGTACCTAAAGAAAGAAATAGCAAGAAATGGATGGTCAAAAAGTTGTGATGTGATGACTCCGAAGAAAGGAACGCTGAGAGACAGAAAAAAAAAGAGCTTGTGGCCAAGATAGTGAGATGATTAAGGTATAAAGATTTTAAATAATTCTTTTATTGTCTTTCACGAATAAAATTTATTTACATCCAAAAGAATTTGAATTTGAAATATCTTTAAATAAGGAATTATTCAAATTTCGGTAGATAAATTCAGTGGATGATATAAAATATCTGACCCACATTTTTTTCTTTTTTTCATGAAAACTTTGTTAGACAATATTTTGGATCTGTTTGGTTGCCTGTAAATTATTTTAAAACTATTTTTTAGTTTAGCAGTTAGTCCATTGACTTTATTCCAGTGAAATTAGTGTAGTCCATGAAAAAAAAATAGCCTCTATTTTTTATTTTTCTCTTCATATATTCATAAATGTGATGGGACCCATAAGAAGCAAAAATGGATGTTTTATTAAAATATGAGAAATAAGATCTTAAATTTTGATATTATTTCTTAATCAAAAGAGACCTTTCGGATTTTTTTATCTCAACTCCTTCGCTTTATTTACTGTTCCAGGTTAATTTTAGTGCTCTCACATTTTTTTAAAATTTAACAGTTAGATTATGCTGTTTATTTTTTCTCTAGTCAAACCACTTAAAAGAAAAGTAATAATTAAATTAGTCAAATACCAACCAATTAAGATATTGATCAATCTCTTTTAACAACAAAGTGTATCAAAAAAATTCTCATTCAACTACATTAGTCCATAGTGACACTGAAATCAGTTTAGTTTATGAGGTCTATAACTACTGAAGAATGAGAAACGAAACTTGGATGATTAAAACATTAACATATATATATATATATATATATATATATATATATATATATATAGATACATATACA
>LTAE01000158.1:0-63823 GCA_001647135.1 Pontederia paniculata | reverse complement strand
ATATATGTATGTATGTATATATTCTGTGGATGGATCTAATATTATAATGACTTTATATTAGCTTAAAATCAACATTAAAATAAATAAATCCTCATCCAAGGCCTACTCGGTAATTGTTTTATGTGGCTTTCAAGCCCATTTCTGAACATGTTGGCCCAATATAATTTTTGCATTGACAATCATTGTTTTTTTTTCTTTTGTGACGTGCAATTTTAACAAATAGTTGAAAAACAAACATAAGAATTTTTTTAAAAAACTTTCTGATTCCAGTGTAAGCTACATGCTAGCATCAATAGTTTGCAGCTCTGTATATTGCATTGATATAAAGATTATGTTATTTTTTACTGCTTAAATGTTTAGAATTGTTGATATTTATATAATTTAGTATTGTATTAGAGCAAGGTTTGGAAGGGTCCGATTTCAAATTTTAATGGAGCTTTTATTAAAAAATATTTTCTTATTTTGGTTATCCATGTCGTCAACTGAGTTAAAATAAAGTTGGCAACAATCCAAATATAAAAAAAATTAGAGTTAAAAATATAAAATATAAACATAACATTTTTTAATGACTTAAGTTTCCGGGACACATTGTATATCATGTAAACAAAATTTAATTTCGTAGACAAAATATAGAAGTAGGATCGGACTTATTACTTTCTTTATATACCTTTAAAGTCATCCAAACTATGAAGTCAACGAAAACCTTGAGTTCTCGGAGGAATATAATTTAATAATTAAAAATTTAGTTTCGTATCGATAAATATGAGAGTAAGGTCTAACTTTGATAGATGTTTGAAATATTCGGGACTTTCAATAAATGATTATTATACTTCTCATTTGAGTCTTTCTATAGGCATTATTCATCATTTAGTTCATCACTCAACTGCATCATTTTTATCATGTGGTAGTTCGTGGAGCGATTCATTCATTCCACTTTTGATGGTCACGCGGTTATCTACAATATCTTTCACTTTGTGGTCATGCAACTTTGATGCTCCCACTTTTCATGTAGTGTAAAATGAAAGAGAGATAATCATGGAGTTAATTATTTATAAAACTCTACTTTGACTAACTAACTTATTTAATGAATATTCCGACTGAAATTCTCTTTGTGAGAGAATTAGCCAATATATTATTTATAGACATGTATGTTATTGTCACTTCTTTCTTTTTTTACTAAATTGTGTACATAGTAATATTCGATTTCTAAATATTTTTCTTTAAAATCATTGGCTCCATTGTCTATCAAATTTATTGTTGCTTCATATCACACTACATCTGTAATGCTTCGTTGACCATATTGAAACCAAGTTTTTAAAAAAAAACCTGATCAATACTACACTAGCAATTACCATACTACATATAATGTTTTTAGCTTATTGTGTGTTCATAGTCGCACATTATTATTTCTTGCTACCACAAAAAATAAGTACACCATTTAATAAAAATAAGTGACATAAACTGAATTTTCGATCGTCAATATTTTCACCGAAATATACATCTAAATAACCTACAACTTCAAATGAATCAATTTGATATGTCAATTTAGTTGTACGGTGCCATTGAGATATTTAAGTATCCTCTTAATAATTTCTCAATATTTCTTTTTCGGGGTTACCTTGACATTTACTATCCATACTTGATACTTATGAGGTAAGCCAAATTAGACCTTGTACATAATATTGCATACATCAATTTACCCACTATTTGTGCAAAGGAAACTTCTAAAAGTTCTTATCTTGCATTAGGACGTTGACTTTTATTAAGTCATTTTCTTATCATACTTGGTGTCAATGTTAGGGTGGTATTCTTCATCTAATTTTTTTTAATATTATCAAGATATTACTCTTGACTCATACTCAATGTTCTTTAGTTTATGTCTCGAGTAATTTGAATTTCAAGAACATACGATGCTTCTTTCATGTTTTTCGTTTCAAATTATTTGCCCAATTTCTCATTTATTTCATTGAGCATTGTGACATCATTTTTGAGAATAAAACATCATCAACATACAATAGCATTATGACAAACTTGTTCCCATTGTTCTTGATGTACACGCATCGATCCGATTTATTTGCAATGAATCTAAATTGAAAACTGGTCACATAGAAACAAGTTTGATATTATTGACGTGATAATTGCTTTAAGTTGTATAATATTTTTTTCTAGCTAGTTAACCTTATTCTCCTTACCTTCCACCTGAAAATCATTAGGTTGTCGCATGTATATATATGTCTTCACTCAAATCTCCATCGAGGAAGGTTGTCTTAAAATCCATTTTGAATACTCCAAATACATATGTGCGACTATCGCTAAGATGACCTTTATAGAATAGGTTTTCTAAAAAATAATTATGACTTTCTGAATATAACCCTCGACAACTAATATGCCTTTACGCTTATCAATAATACCATCAATATTATACTTTTCCTTGAATACCTATTTACACCTAATAGATTGTCGATCTTTTGGCAAGTCACATAGTGCTCATACGTCGTTTTGATCAATGAAGTCGAATTCATCTCTAATGACAACCAATCACGATTTTTGACTCCTTTAAACCAAATGCTTCATAATAGGAAATAAGATATGTATCATCCTTTATATCAACATTGACAACATAACACGAAATAGTAATAGTCTAAATATTCATCGTGGTTCGAGCCCTCTTGTTTTTGGTTATACTCGTGGATCATATGGATTCATCCACTTCTTCCAAAGGTATGTTATCATGTATATCATCATCTCTCACTGTTGAAATTATGTCTAATGTGTTTTGTTCTGAGTCGATTTCATTATACCTAAGGATAATTAGAGCTCATTGCCCTTTTCTTCATGCATCTCTTTCTTTTCATTTTCAAGAAAAGTCACATCTCGACTCTAAATGAGATATTTTTCTTCATTAAAAAATTTATAACCTTTGGATATATGACTATATCCTATAAACCTACATATACCATTCTAACGTCCAAAAGTCTCTAACCTCACTTGAAATTAAAACATGTGCTTTACAATCCATTTTTGAAAATGCCCCGACTCGAATTTCTTGTCATTACATATTTTGTATGTCATTGATTTTATGAACTTAGTGGTAATTTTATTTTGTATATCACCCCCAAGAACTTTGGGAAAATTAGAGTGTGACAACATGCATCTTACTGCATTTATTAAAGTTATATTCTTTATTTATGCCTACTTATGCCTTTCTAAATATAATAATTTTTAAATTCTTGGAAGATGTACTCTCCTCCTCTATCTTTGCTTAAAGTCTTATTTGTTTTTCCAATTTCTTCTTCACTTCAATGCTATATCTTTTAAAAAATTTAAAAGTCTTAATTTTCTTTTCAAAAGATAGACATGAGAGAATTTTGAATAATCATCAATGAACGTTCTTAAGTATTCTTTATTCTTATATGTCATAATACTTAAAGGATTACAATATCCAAATAAACTAGTTCTAACAATTTTTTTGATATTGTTCATGTCAGAAAACAAAATTCTGAGTCATTTTATCGATCAAATAATGCTCACAAAGCAATGTTCTTGCTCTTGATATGTTATACACTAAATTTATTTTTTATTATTTGTTGCATATTAGTTGTCGTAATCTCTCATTCTAAAGATTATAGTAAGATAAATAACGCAAAGAATACTTAAAAATTGTGTTCATTGATTTGTTATTTTCAAGAGAAATATAAAATAAGTCTTGACCAGGTACAACTTTTTTCTATGGTCAAGATCCTACCATTCTTTCCTATAGATATATGAACTTTGTAGAAACAAACTTTAAGTCCTTTCTTTAGGAGAATCAATATATAGATAAGGTTTCAACGAATTTTTGATGTATATAACACATCCTAGATGACCATTATGCTACTCCTCAAATTTATCTTGTATGTTTTAACATTTTCAACACCTAGGTAGGTGTTGTTCCCCATAAAAATCATTTGTTCGATTTTCTTTAGTTCCTTGAAGCCCATTAAGCTATCCTTGGTCTTTGTAACATGACGGGTCGCACCAAAGAACATTAGTTGTAGCAGAATTGCATTCATTGATCACAACAAAATTAGGCTTGTTGGGACCTCTTTTTGCGGGGCCTTGTTTTGACTTGGCTTCGTCCCTATACGACAATTGACCTTGAAGTGGCTAAATCTTTCCACAAGTATAGTAGACTCTTCGTGTTGTTTTTCCATGTTGTCATCTGAACTGCTTCTAGTTGGGACCAAGATTCTTATGGTGGTGAGCAACATCTTCTTCTTCTTCTTCTTCTTCTTCTTCTTCTTCTTCTTCTTCTTCTTCTTCTTCTTCTTCTTCTTCTTCTTCTTCTTCTTCTTCTTCTTCTTCACATTCGAGTTTATTTTCTCATTATATTTTTCTTTGATGACATTCCAAAGATCATAAGCAAATTCTTGAACTTCAAAAATCTAATTTGATCATCCTTCATATGAGTCATTATGAAGGATTTAACTTTATTGTATTGAGCTCCTATTATTCGATTTTTTTTCCGATAAGCCTTATTTTCTTCATTCTTCTCATAAAGTTTAGGAGCAGGGGTGACACTTGTTTTATGCAAGTTGTCATGCATCAATCCATACTTAATTATTCGGTTGCATATATCATAATTCACATCATTCAAGTGTTCCCACCTTTCCATCTCAAAAGAAATTATTTTTGAAGACATATTTGATGAAATATAATCAGGTCACCGATGAAACACCGATTGTGGTTTTGATGGAGAATGCAACCTTAACGAATTCAGTAGCAGAATCGATCGTCGCTTATATATGTTTGGGGCATTTGGGGCTTGCAACAAGTGACTATTCCACACCTCATCAAAGCCTTTTTATAGGCATTATCCATCACCTAGTTCGCCCTTCAGCGTGTTGTTTTAGTTCGCGTTCGCCCGCAACATCTCCGCGTCTGTTGCAGAGGTTCCCTACCACTTAAACGGTAGTGCATGGAGCGGTTCATCCACTCCATTTTTCATGCCAACAAGGCCATATACAACATTAGCGACAAAGGGTTTGATCACTATGTCTTTCTTCCTACAAAGGCGGGCATGCATTGTGATCAGATGTGGAATGGTGTGGATGAGTAAGAGGAGTCGCCACAACTTTGCAGGATCTGAATTGTCGATGAATTTCGGAAAAAAAAATCAGATCGCCAAAGAGACATCGGAGCGCAAAAATTAGATCGTCGGAGCTCTAATACCACTAATTGATGTTCGGGGCATTCATGGTTCCAAAAAGTGATTATTCCGCTCCTCATCAAAGCTTTTTTTATTGGAGACATTCATCACCTAGTTCACCCCTCCACCTCACTATTTTTGCCGCTTCGTCTGTTGCAGAGATTCACAACTGCTTGACACAACCATGAGTGGAATGGTTCATCCGCACCACTTTTGATGGCCACCGAAATCATCTATAACAAACTTATAAGTATGTCTAAGTTTAAGTGAGATTTTTTTGTAATTGTCTTAATGACTAATTTAACTAGAGGAGTCACTTGACCCTTTAAAAATTATTGATCAAATATGAAAATAATTCTTATTGGATGTAATTATACCTCAACTTAGATTCTTTATTTACATGTATAATTTCACGATGCTCAGGAGAGGATCCACATATATCTTTGGGGGACCCTCGGCTCTCCCTAACTTTTCGGTATATAAAGTATATATATATATATATTAATAATTATAGTCAATAAATAAAATAAATATCAACAAATAACACTATTATCTAGCTAGTTTAGTGGGTAGATAATTTCGACTAACATTTTGATGTCTGGGATTTAAATCTTGATCCCTCCTTTTTTTTTTTAAATTTACTTATATATATTTTGGCCCCTTAAACTTTGTACCTGGGTCCGTCTTGGTGACGCTCATTGACTTGAAACATAACGAGACATGAAAATTTTGAAAATCAAATTCAAAAACCTTTTAATTATATTGTATTATACACGTATAGTTATGTGCTCATTAAACCTTTCAATATCATGATAGAAGAAGTCCATCAAATGTTATGCTTTATGTTGACGAAAATAATATTATTGCAATTTTTTAATTAAGGTCACAAATTAAAGGGTGTTGTGAGCTTGACCACTAGATTTGCACTCATTAATGATAATAACAATAACAATAACGATACCAACAATAGTAATAATTCCAATGATACAGCTGGAGAACATGCATATAGGACTAGTCAAATTCAATACAACATGTGCAACCCAATGTTTATGACTTATATGATGGGAATAATAACAAATTCTATTTGGCACCGTAGAAATTATAACCCATAGTTATTTGTTTGATCCTAAGTTGTTTGACGCCAAAATTTAGGTTTAAATTAAATTTATAATTGTTTTCCCTTTTTTTTTCATTGAACTATTTTATATCAAGTCACTCGTCACCCTAAGGATATATTCATCTTGAAGTTTTGATTTTGCTTTTAATGCATTGCCCCGTTTTAGCCGTGTTCAAATTGAAGGGTGATGTATGATAATGTAAGAGGGTTCTCGCATGCATTCAATTATTTAACAAAATTCTGATAAAAAAATTCACTTCTTTCCTTACCAATCTCATTATAATTAAGAATTGATTGATTCAATTACTTAAAACTTTTGTTAAGGAGAACTTCATCTCCGTTTAGACTTATTAGTGAAGGTTCAATGAACTTAGACAAATCCATAAACAAACGAAAAGAACGATAAAGAAAAATTAATACAAATTTAATTTTACTTAATATCAAAATATTCACGCCCAAAAATGAAAAAAATATAACAATATCAACTTTAAGCATGACTACTACTAAAGCCAGATATTCATATTTATTTTCCTCATATTTGTTCATAATTTTAAATTTATGAGTATAATTTAATTCAAGGAATTTCAATCATGATATTATTATAAAAAGTGCATGATCGACTTTAATAACATCTACTATAGAGATTTTAGTTTTAAATATCTCAAAATAGCTAATCATGGAGAAGCATAAAAAAAATTTATTTTCACTTAGTCACAATCAAATACTTAGTGTATTAGAAAAAAAATTACTAAAAAGTCATAACTATTATTTTTGAATATCATAATTTTTTTTAGTAAACTTCGCTGGTATCCAGGACTACTAACATCGACTAATTCGATGTTCGGACTGATGTGATAAAAGTAAATTCTAATCAAATTTACGATTTCGAGGCTTGAGCTAGGGCTATTAACTTTCGGTCTCTTAACTTAAGATACAAACTCGCTAATCATATGTGCCGACCAACTATAGTATATCATAACTATTTTTTAAAATTAATTAAAACTCAAACTAGTAATTTTTTTTGGTAGAAAAGGGGTAAAGTCCTAAAATTCAAGGCATTTCAATAATTTTAGTTTTATTGTTAATCTTTAATTGAATATCAATAATATTAATTTTAAATTTTGATATATTAATTTAATATTTGAAAATATAATATCAACTTATAACAAGTATATTTTTTAAAAACGTATATGGTATATATTGTTGGCCCTTCTCGATTTGGTTCCATCCTTGATATAAGTGAATTGAAATCTTTACTCCAGTTTTCTTTTAAATAAAATGATTAAATAATAATAAATATAGGATATAAAAATACTCAATAGCAAAAAAACATATAATTATTCCAATAATTTCTTGAGATTCTCAATTTTTAAAGTAAAAATGCATTTTTTTCTCACTATGTACTAAAAAGTCATTCATTAATCTCAAATCCTTATTAATTTGAAAGGTACTAAGAAAGAAAAACATATTATTCATAAAAATAGAACATACAAGTTTTTATAAGAATCCATATCTATATAATAATCAAATTCTAAATACCTAAATATTTGAGGGAAATTTTGATAAATAAGAAAATATGATATATCAAGTTTTTTCAAAATCACATAATTTAATACGATGAATAAAACATTAATTGGTTGTTGTTAAAATATTTGAGATTGGAGAATAATTAGAAATTAGTGACTGTGGATAAGAGAAAATATATAATTTAAATAACAATAACGTTCAATGAAAAAAAAGGAAAGCAAAATTATAAATAGAAAATAGGGTAAGTATGTTCAGTTTCCTGGATTCATACTGGCCAACATTGAAGCATTAGTTAAATTGCATCGGTAGCCGCTGCTTATTTATTAATATTAATAACATTATTTATACTGGCCAATATTATTTATTAATATTAATAAGAAGTATAATTAACAATTAATTGATAATAAGTATATTTTTAAAATTTTTATTTTAAAATTAAATCGGTTAGTTCATAACGACTACCTTTTTTTCCAATTTATGAATTATTTTCACTAACTTATTTTCATGTCGAATTAATTCTTTTATCCATGACTATAGAAAAAGTTTTTGTTATATAATTAATAATGTTACATCTCATTTAAAAGAAATGGTTAGATCTCTTAATACTCTTTTGGGAAGTGTGCCAAAATTGTTGCCCGAATTGTTTAATATGTATATTTTTAATAGTCATTTCAATATTTTAAAAATATATTAATTGTTTATTTTTTATAAAATTTTGATTATGTATAATAAATAAAATGTGAGCAATTTTTTTTCTCCTTATTCTACCCAAATTGTTTAATCGATATTTGAGTGATGGAATATTGAATAATTTGCCGATTGAGACGGCCACTTGCGAATGTGCCAAGTGCCAACATGCGAGTGCTCCAAATAGATATTCGTTGGCGTGGAGAAACAGAGAAGCCATGTCGTGAGGCAATGGCCAACATTTTTTTTTTGTGAAGTCGAGTCAAAATAATTGATGCACCAAAGAGGAGAAAATTGCAAAGAAGTTGACATCTAACTAGTTTATCAAATTTGACTCATTTTAATATCAGCAAACATTGATGTTATCGATTTATTATAATCCTAGTACCGGTTGTATACTTGCATGTGCATCAGTTTTGGCAATACGAAAATTTAACAAATCAAATTTGAGATGCTTTTTTTTCTCTTCCTCATAATGATTTAATTTCGATTTTTCGGTTTCATAATTTGTTTTGTTGAAATTGCAAATATTTGGCATCTTATCGGCTTTCATAAGTTCTATATTGTTGCCCAAACTTACAAGAAATATTGATGTAGGACAACAACTAATAAAAGTGATCAAATTAAATTGACATAAGAAAATTGCATTTTGGATGCTTTGTTTTAATAAAAAAAGTGAAGTAACCATTTACGAAACTAATACTGAAAAATATGATTTTTGATCCTTTCGGATGAAGGCTTATTAGAAGGATTTCTGAAAATTTTGATAATCATAAAAGGATAATATTTAAGTTTGAATTGGATAATTTAAGTGATAATAAAAAGTTCATTTCTTCGGAGAAACATACTTATAGTGCAACAATACATAATCTTTGTTATGTACTGAGAAGTTTATATTGAATCTATCTGTATACATTATTTTATTTTTTTACTGTATAAATTTTTTAGGAAAAAGACTGATAATGCAAAAATAAAAATAAAATATCTAAGTTTTAACTTAATTTGTTAATTTAAAATGACAATAACAACATCAAAATGTTCACACAGCATAGTTACAAACTTACAATACAACTAGACAAAATTTTAGTTACATGTTGACAAGTTTATGTTCAATTTCTACTTGATTCTTTTTATTGTTTAATATCTGTACTAATTTATGAATCTTATTTCAGTTATTATTAAAAAAACAAAATAAAAATGTTGGTTGGTGAGGGAAGAGAATTTTATGATTGGTCAGCACATGCCTACGTGAGATGCCTCGCTGGATCCGAAAGATCTAAGCCGCCAACGCCAATTAGCTGCGCCATCCAAAACAGCCAACAGCGATGCAGGACGCTGCCACGATCCCACACACACACAACTCCCTTCGCTTTCATACTTCTTCTTTTTTTTTGTTGTTTAATATTCTCGCGCGGTCAAAATCCACGAGCATTTCCAGCTTGCTCACAATGATTCGATCGAATCAAAAGCACAGCGAGATGAAGAAAAAATATCTCCTTTTTCGTGTCTCCGATCTCGCCTAAGGTGACAAACCCTAAGTTTGGATCAAAGATCCAATCTTTTTTTTTATTCTTGGATCCACCTCTACGGGTTTCCGACAGAAAAAATTCCGGAGGTCGGGAACAGAGGGTGGTAATGGCAGTGGATTTGGGGGCGGCGCTGTTGCAACTGGGAGTGCTGAAGACCTCGGATTACACGTCGATCGTGTCCATCAACATCTTCGTGGCGCTGCTGTGCGGGTGCATCGTGATCGGTCACCTGCTGGAAGAGAACAGATGGATGAACGAATCCATCACTGCCTTGCTTATCGTGAGTTCTTCTGTTCTTGTCACAGACAGCAAAGCTGCTTGGACCTTTCTGGTTTTTTTTATGGCAGAATGTGTTACGAGCTTCAAAGCTGAGACCTTTTGCTTCTGTCGAAGTTTTTTTCTTCCTTTTGAGCTTAATTGGGTTTTCCGGGAGTTGCAGGGTCTGGGCACTGGAACTGTGATTCTTCTGACCACGCAAGGGAAGAGTTCACATATACTGGTCTTCAGTGAAGACCTCTTCTTCATTTATGTGCTTCCTCCAATAATCTTCAATGCTGGGTACGTTTTCGTTGCAGTATCTGACTTGTAATGCTTGTTGCTTAGATTCAGTAAAGTTCTATTCTTTATGTTTTATTAGTTCTTGGGTACTGTGTTTGAGAATTAAATTCCTTGAATGGCTTGTGAAGTCATCATGTTTCAGTTTGAAGATATTTAAAACTGAAACCTCATTCTGAGTGGTGATTTATGCGTCATCAGGTTTCAAGTAAAAAAGAAGCAGTTCTTTCGCAATTTCATGACTATTACGCTTTTTGGAGCCGTGGGGACACTAATTTCCTTCGTCATAGTGTCACTAGGTAAGATATGGATGTCTTAAGTAATTACTTTGGTAGAGAACACCAACATACTGACCAAAAATTGAAGATAGATAGTTACTGGTAGGTAATTGTTATAGTTGTCTGATATTGTTTTGTTTTTTATGCACTTTAAGCTCTTAATCTTGCATTTAAGATAATTTGTTGAATTCCTCAGTTACTGGTAGGCCATTGTCATTGTTATCTGAGTTTTTTTTATTGTGCACTTTAAGCTCTTAATCAATGCATTTGAAATAATTTGTTGAATTCCTCAAGTACTTGTGTTCGCTGGTACTACATATTGGTTTCTTCAACTATGTGTGTTAACCTTTCTGCCAACTTTGGGAGTTGGGAAGGTCTATGTGTGATTAATTTAGCATATCTATAAGTGAAAAGAAATGCATTTCTTTTCTGTTACCCAAAATGATCACTGATTTCAGTGAAACAGAGAAGCGACTGTCATTTTTTCCATAGGATATACAAAGGGCTTCACTGTTGGAGAATCTCATTACTGATTTCGGCTGGAGAAATGATTTCTAAATATGTCATAACAAAAGGATGTGATGGTTAATGATTACATTAATCAATTTGTTCCCAACACTTTCGATGTTACAAATTATGCCTTATGATGCTCTAGAACTGCAAGCATAAAATTTTATCTGCAAGGTTCATAAGGGAGCCTGAGCATACAACTAACTAATGCTGATTATTAAAGAATACAAGAAGGTTTTTTTATTGAACCCACATGGATACGTGAAAAAGTTTGCATACTGTTTGGTCTTGTTTGCAAGGATGAAGTATGAAGTATTATCAGATACACAATATGTAATTTCATATTTGAATAATATATTGATGATACAACGTGACAACTCATTCTTCAATATCCAGGTGCTGTACTATTGTTCAAAGGTCTCGATATTGGTGAACTTGAAATTGCGGATTATCTTGGTACTGAATACTTGATTTGTTTGTTCTCTTCAACCAGAAGGTCATTTCTGTTTTCTTCTTTCTCTTCTCCCATCTTATTTATGTACTTTTTTTTGCAGCAATTGGTGCAATCTTTTCAGCAACAGATTCAGTTTGCACTTTGCAGGTTCTGCAGTTCAGCAGAATTATGTTGTTAGTTCTCCCTGATAATGTTGAAAAAATATAACTAAAGTTTAATAAACTTCGATGACAGGTGCTTAATCAGGATGAAACACCTTTGCTATATAGCTTGGTGTTTGGGGAAGGTGTTGTAAATGATGCCACATCAGTTGCTCTATTTAATGCCATTCAGAATTTTGATCTAGCGCATGTTGATGCTGTTATTATATTGAAGTTTATTGCTAATTTCTTGTACCTATTTGCTACGAGTACGTTGCTTGGGGTTATTGTATGTATCGTCTCCTTATGTTGTATCACATGTCTTTATAGTGTCCTTATACCATTCAACTGATGACTAATGTTCTTATTTACAGTCAGGACTTCTCAGTGCCTTTATCATCAAAAAACTGTATTTTGGAAGGTTTGTAAGACATATATCTAGTTCTATTTCTGCCATCGAGCTGAGACCACTAATTCATTAAACAAAAAAAGGGAGTTTAATTAAGTTTGTGCATGTCATTTGGTTGCTTCTTGCCTGTTTTACACATTAGACCACATCTATATAACAGTTATCTGCAATGAACTACTGATATTGAAGCCTTTGAAATATTGCTGGGGAAAACCTCATCTTTTTCATCTTCTCTTATTTTCTGCGGATTCAGACATTCAACTGATCGAGAAGTTTCTCTGATGATATTGATGGCTTACCTTTCGTATATGCTGGCTGAAGTAAGTTAATTTCCTGATATGCAAGTCTGTAAACACTTTCACTTTTCTACATGTCCAATGTGCTACATGGCATTTGATAAATTATGCTTGTTCCAATCATAATTTGGTCTACAGCTGTTGGATTTAAGTGGCATTCTCACTGTATTCTTCTGCGGAATAGTAATGTCACATTATACCTGGCATAATGTGACAGAAAGTTCAAGAGTGACTACAAAGTATGTGTTTTTTCTCCTTTCTCTAATACAATTTGCTCGCCATAATTTCAACCATTTACATGTGATTTCCTCCTTTTCCAGGCATGCTTTTGCAACACTGTCATTCATTGCCGAGGTTTTTCTTTTTCTTTATGTCGGAATGGATGCTCTGGACATTGAAAAGTGGAGATTTGTTAGTGACAGGTATGATGTATATCTCACTGTGCATGATCATTTGTGAACCAGAAAGGCAACTACCAAAAAGCTCCTAATCTTCTCTCTCAGAAAAAAAAAAGAAAACAAAAAACCTTACTCATGTTTCTATATCCGGGTTGGTTCTTTTGCATGGAATGAATTATCTGTTTTCTCCTTAAGGGTTTTAGTCATCCTGGTGTTTAGATTCGTTTTTGGATCTCTTTAGTGCTAATTACAAAGCCACAAGGTAAAATCCACATCAATGTGCGTGAGGCATCAATTTACTTGAATCATCACATTTCTGGCTAAATGTCATAGTAAACCAACCTTCAACTTGTCTGAGTATGATCATGAGATTCTTCATATGTGATTGATATAAGCTTATCTAAATGAGTTTTCTTCAGATAAATATTCAAATGATAAAGTTTCTGCTTTGAAACCACCTGATGTTAATACGAACCACTACCTACGTAACCATGTTCATTTGCATATTGTGTTGGCCATCTTGTTCAGCAATTTCATGTACTTCAAGGTTCAGTTCTGTATGTGAATCTGATTGGTTATTCTGATGAGATTGATAGCCTGAATGTGTTCTATTTTTACTTCTACCCAGCCCTCGAGAATCAGTTGCCGTGAGCTCCATTCTATTGGGCCTGGTATTGCTTGGACGAGCTGCTTTTGTTTTCCCTCTTTCTTTCCTGTCAAATTTGAGTAAAAAGTCTCAGTATGATAAAATCACTTTTAAGGAACAGGTAAGTCTTAATGAACCATTTTTTTTGTGTTTACTTCTACTTTAAGTTGTTTTATACTTGATGTTGTTTTTTTATTTAAAATTTGAAAATTGATGAACAGGTTACAATTTGGTGGGCAGGTCTTATGAGGGGAGCAGTATCTATTGCTCTTGCATACAATCAGGTGATTCTGATCTGTCATTTATTAATCCAAATAGTTACCTACTGGTATCAAACAAAAGTGATAATTTGCATTTCATCACTGTGAGAAGGCTGTTGTCGTAATCCTTTTAAGTGCTCATTAATAATTTATATCGCTATGGAATCAACTCATTGAAGAATGAAGCACAGATGGTTAAATAGACAGCTAATGTACTGTGCCTTAAACCGTCCAAGATATATGTGAGAGGAAGCGCGGGCGATACCCATATTGCTTCTTTGCAGCTTCAGCTGTGTGGTGCATGTCTACACCATGTTCTTGCTGCACAATTAGCAATGTTTCACTTGGAGATGGATTTTGCTGAACATGTAACTCGGTGTTCTTCCATGAAACAAGGATGCAAATATGCATAGTTCACAGCACAATCTCACAAATTAATTTACTTAAATAATTTTTGGTGATTGTGTTGAGTTATCGGAGCTATCCGAATGCTATTGATGAAGATGGAATTATGATTTCAGTGTTATCACAGATGTGATGTTATAAAATTTTTTGCAGTTTACTAAAGCGGGTCACACCCAACAACGTGGAAATGCATTTTTGATTACCAGCACCATCACAGTTGTTCTTTTCAGCACAATGGTAAGATGACACAATTTTCCTGATAAGATACTATGACTAGTACATGAACTACTACCTTTGATACTTACTCTCTGAATTAAATTGGAACAATTGTCTGATGGTAATACATGTCATTTTGATCTCAATATACTATACAACTCAGGTTTTTTCAACACATTTTCTTTCAAAATTCCATTTAGTAACTTAATGGATGGGTTTATCATCTTTGTAGGTATTTGGTTTGCTGACAAAGCCTCTTATTGGATGTCTACTACCTCCAAGCTTGAATTATTTCAGCAGTACTATGAGCTTCTCAACCGAGCCTTCAAGTCCTAAATCTTTTCTTTCTCATCTGCTTGGCAACGGACAGGGATCTGAAATTGAGTCACCACAAAATGTGCCTCGACCTACAAGCCTCCGAATGCTTCTTACCACGCCAAGTCGCTCAGTTCACCACTACTGGCGTAAGTTTGATGATGCCTTCATGCGTCCAGTGTTTGGTGGGAGGGGCTTCGTTCCTTTTGTGCCTGGTTCCCCTACCGAACGCAGTGTGCATATGCTTCAATAAATAAAAAAGATATTTAAAAAGAGGTTGGAGACCAGAATTTCCCTGGGCATACAACCAACAACAACAACAACAACAAAGCCTTATCCCACTAGGTGGGGTCGGCTCCCTGGGCATACAACCATGTAAAGTAAATTTTGTGAGGTGTCTGAATTGCACATTAGAATCCCAACTTTCACATTTATTCATTTATCCAAGATCCACTTGCTGCTTCTGTTGTAGATTAAATCAGTGAACATTTATCAGTGATTGGCAGCTATTGTATGTGGATTGTACCTTTATATTAACATCACAAGACAGTGTGCAGCTTGTAGATGTAGACTCCAATATAAAATTTGATAAGTATGAAGAGGGGTATTCTTTATTTTTGGTGAAAAAGAGGGGCATTCTTTTGTGTATTTTGTTCCTGTGTATTTTCAGACTTTTCATTTACTGTGCAACGACTATCCTTTGGCACCTCATCCAATATATATACCATAAACTTATTGACTGCATGATGTAAGGAGAAATGTGGAGAGAGTAATTTTTAAAAAAATGTTGGCAACGTTAGTCCAAATTACTACATAGTGATAGTGTAGTTAGCATTTTAGTGACTACACAAAAGTGTATATCCATTTAGATAAAATATTTATGGATTCTTCAGATTTTGCATGAAGATCTAATACATGCTACAAAGTGTACAAAAAAATGAGTTAGTGGAATTTACAAATGATTGTACATGGTCCAATATATCTAGTGTACGGCCATGACTGTGTATCAAGATTCTCCTTGTTGTACCTGACAGCTGACATGTTTATTCTAGCTTTGCTTCGAAATCTACATGCACTGCGCATCTTTGTCACCTATGGGGGTGAAAAAGATCAGCATGAACTGAATACCCATGAGTTTTCCATCTCACCAGTATCCCGCACATGAACATTGCCCTGCTTTGAAATGGTGAAATCGCACCCGATCCCGAACAGTTATATCCCTCTTTTCGATCTCTGAGACCAATTCCATAACCCGATGACAGTCGGAACAAATCCTCAAATTCTTAATTATCTTTACTGGTGACTTCGCTTCTGATCCAAGTAGAGCAAATGATAATGCCAATTTCTCGCTATGCCGATACACTGATTCTTCCTTTTCCTCCTCATCCAAGTTCCTAACTACCACTCCTTTGTCAGGTTCATAGCCATGCATCTTAAGTCGCTCCACAAGTTTATCCCAGGCTCTGTAGATCTCTTCAGACATTGGATGCGACTGATCCCCAGCTATGAACTCATGTATAATACCATTTAGCTCCACTGCGCTGCAGCCTGGTGTCTTCTTGATCTGATGCTTCCTCATCTTTGCTCTGATCTTTGCAACACTTTCCCACTTCCCAATAGATGCATATACGTTGGAGAGCAATACATAATTAGAATCAATCCTAGGATCTAGCTGTACAAGCCTTCTTGCTGCCACTTCAGCTAGTTCTACATTATGATGGCACCTACAAGCTCCTAGCAATGCGCCCCAGATTATGGAATCCGGCTCAACTGGCATACTCTCGACCAACTCAAAAGCTTCAGCCAATTTTCCTGCACGGCCGAGCATATCGACCACACTTCCATAATGCTGGATGCTTGGTACAAAATTGTACTTCTTCTGCATCAATTCAAATAGCTCGAAGCCTTCTGCAACAAGTCCTCCATGGCTACATGCAGTGAGCAGGCTAACGAATGTTACATCATTAGGAAAAATGCCATCTTTTTCCATCAAAGAGAACATTTCAAGAGCCTCATGCCCTTGTCCATGAATAGCCAGAGCTTTTATCATTGCATTCCAAGAAGCCAGATCTTTCTCAGGCATCCCAACAAATAGCCGATGTGACCAATTCAGGTCACCGCATTTCGCATACATATCAATGAGTGCAGTTGTCAAAAATATGTCAGTCCCTATTCCGTTCTTCCGTATGTATGTGTGCACCCAGTCACTTAGACTTGACATGCCGATTTGAGAGCATGAATCTATTACACTTATCAATGTTGCATTGTCAGGCTTGATTCCTGAATCACATTTCTGCAACACGCGAAACAAACCAATAGCCTCGAATGGTTTCTCATTCTGAGAATATGCTGCGATCATCGCATTCCAAGCCACAAGGTCCTTTTCAGGGATCTGATCGAATATCTCCCGAGCTTCTTCCACCCTGCCAACCTTGCCATAAAGACTTAAAAGTGCCGTCGAAACAGGCACTGAATTCACTGATTTCAAGAAACTGATAATCTGATCAACTGTATCATTTGTCAATGAGCAAGCACCAGAGCAAGCGGCTGCAACAGACAATAATGTAGCATTGTCTGGTTCCAATCCAGCCCTGATCATCTTCGAGAAGATCGACAAAGCCTCGTCGTTTTGCCTATTCTGAACATATCCAGCAATCAGAACATTCCACGAGACCACATCCCTTTCAGACATTTCATCAAAAAGTTTTTGTGCTACATCCATCCTCCCAGCCTTAGCATAAGCGCTCATCAGAGTGTTCCAAGAAACCACATCTCTGTGAGGCATTTCGTGAAACAGTTCCCGAGCAGCATCCAGGTCACCAGCATACAGCAGACCGAGCATCATCATATTCCATGAAGTCGAATTGGGCTCCCGTATCGCCTCGAACACCTTCCGCGCAGACTCGCTCCGGCGGCACTTGAAGTACATATCGACGAGCGAGTTCAGCGCGACGACGTCGCGGCAGGTGTCCCGCCCCTTGACCAAGCTGGCGTGGAGCTGTCGCCCCAGCCTCACGTCCCCGATGGCAGCGCAAGCCTTGAGGACGTAAGGGAAGGTGAAGCGGTCGGGGGAGAAACCGTGGCAGGAAAGGAACTCGCGGGCGTAAAAGGAGATGACGCGGCCGTGGAGGGAGTTGAGGGCATAAGCCCTGAGCATGCAGTTGCAGAGGATGAGGTCTGGGGACGGAAGGGAATCGAAGAGGCGGGCGGCGTAGGAGGTGGCGCCGGAGGAGGCGCAGGCGGTAACGAGCTTGGTGACGAGGACGCCGTCGTGGTGGAGGGACGCGCGGAAGAGTTGGGCTTGGACCTGCTTGACCTGGTCGAGGGAAAGGTTGCGGCTGCGAGCGAGCAGGAGGGACAGCGATCTCTTCGTCGACGGCGGCTGCGGCGGCGGCGGCGGAGCATGGCCTCTCGTAGGCTCTGATGCGACTGCAAGCGCCACCGCCATTTATTTTATCTTCTTTCTGGTTGTACCGGTGGAAGTTGACATGCATTTCCTAAACATATTAAAAAAATAAAATGAATAATTTTTTTGTGTGTAGAAAACCCAACATTAATACATGAAAGATAAATCTATTATATATATAAATTTAATGAACATATATTAAGAGTATACCATAATTTTATTTTATGAATATTTAAATTTGAGATGTGATGTACGAATAAATAATTTATTTAATATTTATATTTTTTATTTATTTTTATTAATCATAAATCTTAAATTCAAAGATCCAAAATATAAAATACTGTACTCCATTAATTTATTATTATATATATGTTCTTTTATAATTTAACTTTACGAGTATTAGCCTTATAAACCCACTTTTATTACTTGTGCATCTTTTTTTAATTTTTTTTTACTATTTGCCTATTTTGAGCAAATACAATGAGAGACAAAGAATGCTATTTAGTATTTTAAAAATATGCAATGATAAAATGCACGCCATAAGAGTTTGAATAAGATGGATAGATTTCCACCTTACTGGTGGTTCTATTTTATCTTTTTCAGACATTAGTAATGTTTTTTGCTATTATCTTTTAAGCTTATATAGAAAATTATATTAAAAATAAAGGGAAAAAAATTACAATAATATTTGAATTTGTTGATTTGAATGATAATTAGAAGATAGACGATTTATATAATAAAGACAAATTATATCACCGAGAATGTCCCATAATCTTCAGTGGGATTGATATTGGAATTGATGATTTACACTAAATTTTCATAATCCAGTTTCAGAATGACCTTTCGATGTCCTTTAATTAAAGTGAGAACATTTAAGAATATAGATAATATAAAGCTAATTCATAATTAAATAAAATAATAATGAAACAAAAAAATGACAATATTGAGATGTTTTCATAAAGACATACTTTTATGCATATGATAGAATAATAGATAGATTTATATGATATAGTCATAGACTAATAAGTAAAAAAATATAATGTAGTATATATATTACTTTTAATGAATTAATATAATATAAAAAATGATAATTTATGAAATAATATAAGCTAATATTTGAATAAAAGTAAAGGATAAATAATAAGAAAAAAATATGTATGTAATAGAATAAATAAGTAGATTATTATGCTATAATCATCGACTAATAAAAAAATGGTATATTGTAGTATATATAAATAATGGTGTTAATGGATGAATAAATATTAATATAATATAAGTAAATTATATTTTATAGCATAATAAAAAAGTATATTAGATAATATTTGAGTACAAATAAAGAATAAATAAAAAAAATAAAGAGTCAATAATTGAATCAATGACTATGAACACTTCACCTTTATTCATCTAAAGGACCAATCAATTTTGATATATATTAATAAATAAATTATTTAAGTGTCTCCGCTCTTGTCTCTTACCTCAGATATTGTATCATGAATCGCTCCGGATCGAACACATAATTTTGATGGATAAAACTCTTAATAAAAAATTACTGCATGCAAGAGACTCGAATTCGAGACCTCCTTTAAACGGTGAGAAACTTCTTATCACTCAAATCTCATCCATTGCTATTTTCATGTGTTTTAAGAACTTAACAATTTGTTTGGTTATGTACTTACGTTTTTTAGTTTTTAATTTTAGAAAGAAAAAAAAACATTGGGCTGGACGTAATTGGGCGCCTAACAGAACATTGGGCTAAGCCTGCTGGTTTACCGTGGTCTTGTATACAAAGTCAGATTTTTTTTCCATCTAAAATTTATCAATTTTTAAGATTATTAATATCTAAATGATTTGATGTTCAAAAGGATGCAACGAAAATAAATTTTAATAATCTTTATTAAACAATTTATGTTAAAATAACAAAATTTTCGTGGGCGTTACACGGCCCCAACACGCCTCCAAAGCTATAGAGGCCAAAAAAAAATTTGGAAGGGAACGGTTCTACTAATTTTTGCCAGGCTATCGTTTTATAAACATATGATTCCAATGAAACGTAAAAAAATAAAAAAATGAAATGATTTGTCTATTTTAAATCCAAATACTGCAAACCCTCTGAACGTACAGAGACGTACAAGTTTACAACCTGCATTTTTTATTGAAAAATTAAATGGAAACGATTTTCTTTCATGCCATATAAAGAAATGAAAACATCTTCTGAATTCCCAATTAATCGAATTTCTATCTACATTTTCTAAATAAAAAAAAAACAGAAGATATCCAAATCAACATTCCTTCACTTAATTCCTGAGCCTTAGGTCATGAGAGCTAGTGGTAATGAATTTCATTTTTGAAATTCTATCTTAATCAATATTTATCTGTTTTATTATTGTTGAAATATATGTATTAATAATTTTTTTTATAAATATGTCCTTTATTTCTCATTTCTTAATTTAGAACTAAATTAATTAGAGCTAACTAGTCAAACATTATTTAATAACTGAACATTTTTTACTGGAGGTTAGTGATTTAATATAAGAAATATAAATAAATTAGGTTCAGTTAGTTGATAATAATAGAACATTAATTGGGTGTCCCCCAACTATTCAACTACTCCCTTCAACAGTTGTACTTCCGGGGTTGTTCAACAATAATGCCGCCGGTCATCATCATAAGAATAAATCCTTTGGACCGTCCGCATATGAAATTCCTATGTATATCCCTTATCCATCGTTGTTGCCGAAATCAAACGACGGATACGAATCTACGCATAGAAACCTTCATACACCATCGGCCACCCAACTGAAGGCTATCCCCGTCCGATACCAAAAATGCATAAAAAAATATAAAATGTAATGAAAAGATGACGTAAAAGAAAGAAAAGTTAATATGACCAAACCGTCCATGACATTTCCATCACAGTCCACTCGCAACCAAAATTCACGTTAAATATTATTTTGTCAGCGATTTTAAGAGCTTTATTGGTAACAAATTGACCTCTTAATAATATGAAAAGTAATTACTCTAACGCATAAAAAAAATTAACAAAATAATTTATTTTCATATGTTAAAAATATAAGAAAAAAATCGTCTTCAACTATAAAAATATACTTAGTTAGAGAAAAATAAATTTCTATTTTAACAAAGATTATTCTTTTTCAAATCTTAACTAACACAGAAGATTATACTTCTATTGATTAACCTTTTCCTAATTATCAAATAATAAAACTATTTTTTTTAAAAAAATATATTTTCAAGTCTAAATTTGAATTTTTAAAAATAATACTAAAAAATAAATAATTTTAAGTCAATCTTTATCAATTAATCAGGCGAGGCCGTCGGCGGGGGAAAATGATTTCCCATGGACTAGCGCACCCCTGTGCGACCAAGATCAATTAGATCTGGACAGTCCATTTTTCCTAACATCAAATGCACCATCGTTTCCTTGCCCTCTCTTGCGCCTCGACCGAGGAAAAAAAGACCTAAATAATTGTTGTCCTCTTCTTCTCCGTCTACACCATCGTTTCTTCCCTTTCCGGTGCGATCCAGAGTTCTTTGTCTCCCGAGCTCTCGCTCGCCGCACCAGAAGCCTCGCTCGTGAGCAGTGCCGATGGCCTCGTCCATGCCGGCGGCCTCGCCGGACGATCTTGCCCGCGTCAGCAGCCTCGCTGTTCTTGCAGGCGAGCTCGTCCGTGCCTGCGAGATCACCTGTGACAACGAGCTCGCCATGCCGACGGCTCCCATTCACGCAGGCGAGCTCACCGGCGCCGACGGACTAAACTGCACCAGCGAGCTGCGGACATCCTCCGATCCGGAGATCTCATGAGGAACCGAGGAAAAGAAGTTGCCGATGTTAAAATCTCGTGGACTATTGAAAAAATCTTAAAAAGATTTCATCTTTCATCAAAACAATGGACTGTACGTAATGCAATTAAAGTGTGCTTATTGAGAAATGCTAAATCTTTCTAACACATCCTTAACCCTCCTTTTAATATTCACAAATTAAAAAAGTTCAAAATTACTTTTTTAAGTAACATATCTTTAATAGAATAAACTGAGATCTTAATTTTTCTAATGAGAATCAATTGTTAAAATAAACAAAAAAATAATTTAGAAAATAAATTTATTTCCATGTGTTGTAGCTGATTTGGAATATAAAAAGGAAATAAATTCTTATTTTGTCGAATAATTTATTTTTTTGAAAAACTGGTTTTCCCACTATTATTGAATAAAAAATATTTTCATAAAATTTCAAAGGGTATTTTGGTCACATTCTAACCCCTCCTCGTTAGTATCGAAACAGTGGGAATACTTCGGCCTCTCCGTTCGCATTTATAAGAAGCCAAAGCCCCCACTCTTCCCCCCACAGCGCGATCGAGCCATTGGCATCTCTCGATCTCCTTCCTTCGCCGATCCATCTCGACTGCTGCTTCCGGCGACCGATCTCGATGGCTTCCGTTGTTGGATCGTCGGCGATCTCGATCTCCGCCCGCCCGCGGCAGTTCCTGCAGGTGAATCGATTGATCCCCTCTTCTTTTAACTACGTTTCTGGGGGGTTGGATCTCGAGTTTGCGATGCTTTCGTACAGGAACCGATATCGGTTCCTGAGATTTATGTGCGCTTATATGCGATGGATTTGTGAGGTTTCTTTGTTTCACTCGAGAAATTTAAATATTTATGTATTTTGGTAGTGATCCTAAGAATTGTTACTTTGAGATTGGTATCTGGAGTGCTTAAATACTATAAAATTGGACGATCTAAATGGTCTTAGAGTACCCACATTGCATGATTCATTAAACCCCGCAAGTTGGTTGCTTTAGGTCAGGCAAAATCGGAAAAAAAGTTTGTGTATTAAAGGTTCCGTTTATTAAATATGAAATTGTTTACGGCTCTTGTGTTTGCTTTCAGCGAGAATCTCCTTTTTCACAATCAGAAACAAAAAGATGATATTTTTAGGGTTTTATTTTGTTTGTCTCAGTATTATGTGTTTTTAGTGCTGTAAGGCATGAGGGTTTTATAACGCAGTAATTTCAATTTGAGCAGGTACCTGTGTGCCGCGTTGAAATGGAAACAGATTGACATGTATTCTTAATAACTTTTTGTTCTCGCTGTCAGAATCAGAAAGTTGCACATTTTTTTTAAAATTAATTATTGTTTTATTGTGTGTACTTAATGTACACTGCTATCCCCTAAATTGTTTGGTGATTGAAATAAGGTTTTAACTTCTAATTGTTTGTTGGCTGTTATAAGTGCACTTGGTTCAGGTGATGAATAATTTCTTTTCTCTTCTGTTTTCCATCTCAATCTGGTGTAATATTTCATCAGTTTATCAACTGTAGGAACTTTAGATTCAATATATTAACAATACTTGAATTTGGTTGCTTTGTTGAGTAGTTGAATTTTATTTCTGTAACTATTTACTAATACAATTGCTTGATGTTAGTGATCATGGGATTCTGCCCAGTTATGAATATGTAATTTGATGATACTAAGATCTACAGTTTCTTATTACAGGTAGCCCATGGAAACACTGGTCTCAGAACCCTTTCTTTCTCCAGCCAAAGGAAGTCCCTTCTCTCGATCCGTTCGCAGCCAGCTCGTTTTCAAGTTTCTTGCGCTGTATGTATTCTTTGAGTTTCTGCAGCAAAATTTGTTAATACCTTTTTGCATGCATTCATTTACTTTGACGCTATTACTTTCCTAGTGCTTTGCTATATGTTATCTCTGCTACTTGCAAGGTTGCTACATTCTCCTTGTTGGTTACTTTTTCTTTCCTCTTATACAATAAGTTTAAGTTAATTGCTATTAAAACTTGTTTATAAGTGAGATTCAATGCAACCTGACATCTTCTTAATTGTTTTTGCTGAACTAAAGACCATATAATGCTACATGACTAGACATTGTACGAGGAGCGTTCATAACAAAAGGAACTCTTTGTCACTCTGCCTTCTCTCCATAACAAAATGAACCTGACTTGCCTCAATCAGCTGCTTGTTATTTTGAAGTTTTCCAAGTTCTGCAAACCTTAATTAATGCCTCTGTAAATCTAATATTTCCAAATTCAAGAAGTCCTTGAGCATTTTTTTCTTTGAGACAACACAATAGGAAATCACAACCAAACACATTTCTTCGTTGATAACTATAACTAAATATGTTCATGACTACATATGCACTAAATGAACGAAACCCTTATCTTGCCTCTTGAGCAGGCTAAAAAGGAGACAGTAGACAAGGTTTGTAATATAGTGAAGAAGCAATTGGCGCTTCCTGATGACACTTCTGTCACTGGAGAATCAAAGTTTGCTACACTTGGAGCTGATTCTCTTGACACGGTATGTTGACTATGTCGTATGCTGTGATTCTCACTCTGTGTTGGTAAAGAGAATGTTTCCACTTTCATGAGCTAAATGAAAAAAAATAGACTAAGAAAGATATTCATAAGTCACTTCACCTGAAAAGTCCACTACGTTACATTAACAAACCAAATTAGGCATCTTTATCAATTTGGGTAAGGGACAGAGGTCATTTCCTTTGCTGCTATGCTTGATTGCAATATGTTGCATGAAAATTGTGATGCAGGTAGAGATTGTGATGGGCATTGAGGAAGCTTTTGGAATCAGTGTGGAAGAGGAGAGTGCTCAGAGTATCACTACCGTTCAGGATGCAGCAGATATGGTTGAGAAACTCTTGGAGGGCAAGTCTGATTAATGAATTAGAAATCTTGAGACTGCTAGTAGTTTTATCTGGGCTATGTTACTTTTACAGTATGTGGTATTCGATCTGTTAATTTATCATAAGACTTCGACTACGATCCACTGTTTGAGCTTCTATCTGCAATTCTGATTTCTGGAGGATCATAGATGTATTGGATATTATGAATTATGCGAGTCATATTCTCAAACTGGATGCTGCATGTTTTTTTCCCCCAAATTGCGTTGGATTTGTTTTCTATGGTAAGAAATGTTTATGCCAAATGATGTCCTTAACAGGATGGTTTTAATTAACAGTGTCAATTATTTCGTGTCCATTATTTCCCTTTCAACTCCTCTTTTTCGACTCCCGAGCAGCAAGTCCTTCACGGACGATCATCGGAGCTCGTGTAGTTCGCACACGAAGCTGCGTGACCTGTTTCTGAGCGCATACCGCCGCAGCACACACAACTTTGCACAACTCATTTATAAAAAGAACAAATCATTTATAAAAAAATGTGTACGATGGATGTACAGGGCCTTGTCCCCTCCTCTCCTAATTTTTTATTAACTTTAATGATATATTAATAGGTAGATATCTATGGCTAAGCAAAAGGTTGTCAACCCCTAACCCGCACCCCAAACTAAGGCTTTGTAGGCTTTGTTTGGATGAGTGGAGAGGTATTATGAAATTTATTTTTGAATCGAAAAGAGAAGTATAATGAAGAATAATTATGTAAAAAAATCATTTCGCCTTACACAAGAAAACTTTAAAATATTAATTATAATTAGAATAAAGAGTAAAATAGTTTGAAAAAAGAAATAACTCCTAATTTCACAAATTTGATAAAATTTATTTTAGATGACTTGGAAGGGTCCAAACCTCCTCCTTTTATTTAAAAACTCTATCATTTGTCTTCTAATCCCATTCCACCCGCCTAAATGTAAAAAGTGACTATTTTAGATAATATTTATTTCTACTTTCATTTATGTATATCTATTTTTAAGGTTAAATAAGCTCTAAACTTAAGTTTAACATGACTACTCTAAATAATATTTACTGATATTTTTTATATTTATGATATATCTATGCTTTACTGTTTAATTAAAAAATAGATAATATGTTATTTTTATTATAATATGTATTATTTATTAATAAAATATATTATTAGTTTTTACAATAAAAGTTTGTCTCTTGTTAAAAAAGTGATACTGTTAGAAGTGAAAATCATCACATTAAGTTGAGTGTATTTTTTTTAAATAAAAGATCTTGCTAATGTTCTTCATGCGAGTTTTTGAGGTTTTATATTGTAATGTTCTCAAAACGTACCTCGACTTATGATAGAAGATGATTTTGATTAGGGACGAACCTAGGGTACTTTAGGGGGGCCTTGCCCCTCCTCTCCCCCAAAATTTGTGAAAAAATAAAGAAAAAAACAAAATCTAATATTCCTATATAATGGCCCCTCCCAATTTTTGGACTAGGTTTGTTGCTGGTTCTAGTAATGCTGCCAACTATATTATACTTTGATTGGAACATAGACTTTTGACCAATCAACTTGCATGACTATATAGAATTGTAAAGATAAAGCTAATATTTTATAAAGACGAAAGTCTAACTTAAAATCAATATAAAATTGAAAATAAAATGAACTTAATAAATGCTCAATGCACGTAGTAATGTTCGAAAAATAATTAACAAAAAAAGGGAAAAAACACATCCTAAGATCATTCATGTCCAAAACATCACAATCAATCCATCTCGGAAATAAAAAAGAAAGTTAATAATTTAACTATTTTATTACATTTTTAATGAGTAGAATAAAAGAAAATATCACATCCATTCTTCTATAATAGTTTATTGAGTTATTTCGATAAATCTCCCTCGAACTGTAGCAAAAATCTAAATCTAATCATGATATATGAAATCGAGGAGAACTAGGTCTAAACTTTTCTGGATTGAACCATTTAATTCAATCATCTGATATTAAATTTAATCAAGTTATTTTAATTTATTAAATTATTATTTTGTCCTTCTAATTTAAAAAAATATATCATATCTCTCTTTCTCTCACTCCGCTCTTTCTTTCACTCTCCTCTCTCACGCTCTCACCTTTTTCTCATGTTCTCGCCTGCGTGCAAGGCGAGCGTTGGAGCTCGCCTGCGCGTAAGGTGAGCGTTGGAGCTTGCCTGCGCGCACAAGCGAGCGAGGGAGAAAGGTGAGAGTAGGCGAGAACAGTGTGTGTGAGAGAGAGGTGAGAGCGGGAGAGAGAAGAGAAGTTTGAGAGAGGAGAGTGAAAGAGAGAGCGGAGAGAGAAGAGAGAGGAATTTTTTTTTAATTAGAAGGGTAAAATAATAATTTAATAAATTAAAATAATTTAAATAAATTTAATATCAGATGATTGCACTAAATTGTTCCATCGAGAAAAGTTCATATCTAGTTCTGTCCGATTTTATATATCAGAATTAGATCTCAAAATTTTACATAGTTCAAGAAAATATTTATGAAAATAACCTTAGTTTATTTTTCTTATAGCTTCAAAATAGGGTGTGAAGAAAGAGAAAAATATATTTTTTATTTTAACTAAAATATAAATCATATATATATATATATAAAGATATATTCATTCAAGTAAGATTATCACATAAGTTTCATTTTCCTTCTTTCCATTTTGTTATATCATCGGATTAGTTCTTTCACACATTCATTCTCCTTTCCCTTTATTATCTTCTCTTGTTGAACCAATCAACCTCTAAATAATGCAGCTATTAAATTTTATATTTTAATATTAACATTTACATATTATATTTTTCAACATATATTTTATATGAGTAATTTTATGTATATGAGAAGACATTCAAAATGCAAAAAAAATATAATATTAATTAAGTAGATTGACATTGGGCTCTTCGGATAATACATCAAGTGTCTACATATGGATTTTTTCGGTGAATACCCACCGATGTCCAGGGCTACTAGCACCTAACTAATCCGGTGTTTCGGGCGGGCGCGGTAAATCGGTATACCCTGGCCAAATTGGAAACTACGGGGCTCGAACTCGGGGCTACTAGCTCCCGGTCCCTCAACCCGGGGCACAGACCCGCTAACCATCTGTGCCAACCAATTTGGTTAAATCACAACTATTTCATTTATAACAAGAAGCTCTTTTATGGAGAACAATTGAGACCCAAAATTTGAACCCATTCCGGCGTTACCCAACTGTCATGTCCTGCACCTGCGGCCCCACGGAACCCGCATAAGCCAGTTTCGAACACGGTTCGCAGGACCGGGTCTAACACAACGTTCCCCCTCTTCTTCCTTCGTATGCACACCTCCACCTCTTTCGTCCCGACCGTTACGCCCTCTTTTAAAATACCTCCGACGAAAGAAAAGGATCCAAGAACTCATCGAGCCAAAGGAGTACAACAAAAGAGGAGAGAAGAATATAAAACCCTAGACACGGATCACGGTCGTGGTGGCGAACGGCGACGATGGAGCGGCCGGTCTACGTGCAGCAGAAGAGCATAACGAGCTCGTTGCCGGGGGCCGGGGCCCCGCCCGCGTCGCCGACGACGATGTCCCCAGGCTACCTCCAGAGCCAGCGCCACATCCGCTCGGGCTCCGCTAGCGGCGTCGGTAACTTCCGCCGCGCGCAGAACACCGCAGCCCGCGCCGCCGCCCAGCGCCTTGCTCGCGTGATGGCGCACCAGCAAGCGGACGGCGACAGCGACGAGGACGAAGAGGGGAGCGACCTCTCCGTCCCCGCTCCTCTCGAGTTGCTCTCCACCCCGCGCCGCGCCGCTCGATCTCACTCCCCCGCGGTAATCTGTGTTCTATTTGCTCTTCATTTTGGATTCCCTCAGCGAAAAATATCTCAGAAGGTAGCAAGAAGTTGTTATTGTCATGCTTCTTTTTATCTCATAGGTAGTATAAAATAGTGGAAGAATTAAATATTCATGTGGATACAACACTAAGCTGTGCATATTTGGACATGCAAATACTTCATTGTTTCTAAAAACATATCGAACATTCAAGTAAAAACAAGTTCTTTAATGGCTCGATCCATGAGTTATTTATGTAATCATATTGTTATATCTCATGAATATTTCAGCATTTTGGATTTTGACATGTCAACCTTCTCCATACTTTCCTTTTAGATAGGTCGTTATCTTGCCGAGCAAGCTCCCGTCCGTCCAACACCATTAAGTCGACCAGCCATGGTTGTGAAACCAACTCCAATGATTCCTCCTATCAGACAAGCGCCAAGACCTGTCAGTATACCATTGCCATCAGACTCTCCAGTCTCAAGTCGAATATCAGAGCCATCTCCTGTATCTAGCCGAAGAGGGAAAAGGTGTGTGTCATGAACTACACTTAGTATGAACCTTTCAAATTTTATTACTTTATTACAGATTCAGGTTAGTGATGTTTTTAATATACTAAGTCAAGCCTTTTCAAGAAAAAAGTCATGTTTTAGGCATAGAATCATTTTGATTGCTATTAGCCGTGTTTCATCTTGAACTCTAACTATATAGCATAACTGGATTTGTCAGAACACATTGTAGACTCAAGAGTAGCAATTTCATTTTTAGCTGTGAAAAGTTTACTCGAATAATTAAAGCAAGTCGGACAAATGGATGCTTTGGAGGTGGAGTTTCATGTGATTTTTTTGTCAGATGGCACACCATTCTCATTAAAAATTGTCATCATCTTCAGGATCTTGTTCAAGAAATAAGTAAAACCATGTTATATATCGGTAGAAATTAATTGCATAACATATGTGTGCATTCTGTCCTATGGTTGCAGATGCAGTTTTGTCTTTTCATTTTATCTACAATTAGTTATATAAGTTTGATTGACCTTTTTGTGGCCTTTAGGATGTCTATCGACCTGGGAAATTTAAATATTAGAGAACCACGGACTTCTTCTGCTCTTGAAGATGAGGTAATTCATTCATCCTATGTCGTTATTTTGTTTTAGAAAGTTATTTTGTTAACTTTCAGTGAACGACAATACTTGAGTTGGAGACCCACCTGAGAGGTCAAGGGTAGCCTCCTAGTCTAGAATACTAAATTTGATTGCACTTTTCTTCATATTGATTTAATTAATTACTTTCTAGTGTCAAACTTAATATTCTAAGTCATTCTTTCAAAAAAGATTCTAAAGTTATTTTTCAAATTCAGATTGATGTGCTCCAGGACCAAAATGAGAATCTTCAGGACAAGGTGAAATAAAATGTTGACTTTGTCATCCATAAGAAATACCTTCTTTCTATCTGATTATTCGAGGATTTGTGTGTTCTCTTCTTGTGTTCATGTTCTCATGCTTCTTACCAGCTTCGGCTTGCAGAGGAAAGATGTGAAGAAGCAGAAGCAAAGGCTAAACAACTTGAGAAACAGGTTCCTTTATTGTTATGCATGCTTCAAATGATACTTAAGAATTGTGTGCTACTTCTCAGCTGGGAATGTATAATTTGTCAACAGTTTCTCTTTGACGTGTTACATGCTGTTACATCCTGTGAATCCTATCAAATTTAAGGAAACAGATTCAGATTATGCGGTTAAGAACCAATATTTTAATAACTAGACTGGAGATCGAACCAGACGTCCAACTGAATCACAGTTAGATCAGTTTATCAAGTTTGATTGATTTTTTATTAAAATGATATTGTTCATAATAATCTACAACATGTAGCACAATTATTAGTATATAGTATATTAAAAAATTATCACCAGGGATCGAATCCGCTTTGCTAATCATTTTCACCTTGTAAAAAAATATATATTAAAAAATTAATAAGAACCTACTACTGGTTATATATTAATGTAAATATTATTTATTATGTTTAAACCATTAATGCTTATTCAAAATAATGATGATTGATACATTATTATTACTTATATAAGTTATATAATACTAATAATGTTATATTAATTTCGTTTAAATATATTATAACTAATATTTTATAAAAAATAGATTAACCTATGAATTATTAATTCTTCTAAAAAAATTACAATTATTAATCTGATTATACTTTGTAAATAATAGTATTCAAAACAAGTTTTATATTATTTATCAAAATTCATAGAAAACTTTTGCCTTTATGCTTAATTACTTTTTTCTTTCTTTATTTTCATTAGTTCTTTTTCTCTTTTACAATTCCTTTCTTTTTTCACTTTCCTATTTTCTCCCTCCCATCTTTGTTTTATATTTTTATTTCTTCTTTCTATTCTCATTTTACTTTCTCCTATGTATGGGTATTTTTCATTTTATTTTGCCTTTTATGTTTACTTCTTTCCATTTTCATTTTTCCCTTTCCTCTTTTTATCTCTATATCAACAATATTTTCTTCTTATTTTTTACTTTTTTCTAATTTTTATTAATCCTCTCCTATTTTTCTATAGATTGACATTTTCCTTTAATTTTTTTCGAATTTATTTCACTTTTTTTTTTCAATTTGTCTTCCTTAATTGCATGATTTGACTTTCCTTTTAACTGCATTAATTGCATAAGTCGGCATTAGTTGCACTAGTCTACACTCATTGCACTAAAATACAACTTTCCAAGTATGATTTTGTTTCATTTCTGAATTTCGAAAAGGAACCAGGTTTTTTCCCGGTTCACCGGTTTGCCAATTTTTTCCGGTTTTTACCGGTCGGAGGCTACTTTCGGTTTTGACGTCAAACCGAATTGGTGGCAGACCAGTTTTCATGGTTAAACTGTTTGAAACAGCCGGTTCGGTTTAGATAACATTGTTAAGAGCTACAACAACAACAACAACAAAGCCTTATCCCACTAGGTGGGGTCGGCTACATGGATCATACGACGCCATTGCGCTCTATCAGTAACCAAATTTTTTGGTATATTATTCGTTAATAGATCTCGTTCTATTAGCTCGTCAAGTGTTCGCTTTGGTCTCCCTCTCCCTCTTTTAATCGGACTCCAGATTGTTTGCTCTACCCTCCTTACTGGCGCATCTAATGGCCTTCTCTGGACATGACCGAACCACCTCAAACGATTTTCTACCAGCTTCTCGCTAATAGGTGCCACTCCGACTCGTTTACGTATATGGTCATTCCTAATCTTATCCTTTCTAGTATGACCACACATCCATCTCAAAAGCTACAAATTGAGCAAATAAGTGTTGGATGTGGCCTATTTCTTCCTACCAACTTTGCAACTTTAATTATCTCTCTACAAGTCTTTGAGCAATTTTCATTTTAATTTTATATTCCATAAGATCAACTATCTACTTGTCACCCATTCTCTTAACAATTAGATACATTTTCAAGTTTTGCTTCTTTCATCGTTGCAATATATAGATGATTGTAAAGTTTTGCTAATGGTTTAAACAATTTGACATATTTTCAGGCTACTTCTTTTGGGGAGGGTATATCAATGGAAGCTCGTTTGCTTAGCAGGCAAGTCTCCGATTCACATTGTTCACTTCATTATGCACATATTTCGCTTCATATTTCTACTCATATGGTTGATGTTTGAATGATGACGTTTGACAGGAAAGAAGCAGCTCTGCAAAAGAGAGAGGTATGCTTAACATTTTCCGTTCAATATTTGCTAAGGTAGTTCTGTGGCTACTTAAGTCATAAAAATACTATAGTAGATCAAAAAAATGCAAATACTTGTTTATATTAGGCCTGTATATAGAACATAAATGAAGATTGTAATGCCCCCAAAACACACCCCGACACATGGCTAAAGATGGCTCTTGGAGCGCTACCAACTATGCTAATTTTACATAAAATGTTGACTTTGACCAGTCAACTTACATGATTATACAATGTGCAAAAAACTCATAAAAATAAAAATATATTTTATTAATGGCGGAAGTCTAACTTTAAACCAAACTAAAAGTAAAAGTAAAATGAATTATAACTGATGGCCAAAACACTAGTACAACACAGTAATGTTCGAAAAATAACTGACGATAAAAAGAAAAAGACCTTAGGATCACCTAGAAGCCACATCTGTCTCACATGCCACCATCACATAGCTTTAGATTAATTGCCTGTAGGATCAATGCAAGGAGGGGAATTTTTTCGCGAACTTCACAACTTAATATGTGGGAAATAAACCAATGGAAATAATGTTCATTATAAGATAAATCATAAAATGAACATAAGACAATGCAATATAAAATCTTGTCCTAAAGAGAAGAGTAAGTATATCCAGTGTGTATGGGATGATGTGATGGATAATAAAATTAGAAGGGATCATTATCAATGTTACTGTAGATTAATACAATGCGAAGATAGATAATGATATAGAGTAGGTCAGGATCATTATCTTTTGAAACAACACAATGCTCTGGTTTATTTTTGCAATGGTTAGTTTTTTACCTTGTTTCAGTGCACCACATCAATACGTTATCCAGTGCGACAACGATGGAAGTTACCTTCAACTTTTCAATTTTTGATCTTACAATGACTTTGATTAATATCTTTGCTACAATGAGGTGCCAAGTACTGATGGCCATTGGTTGTATATCACTATAGCGAATCGAGTGTCTTTCAACTCATGAAATATCTTTTAACTCCTGAGGTGGAGTGTCTTCTAACTCGTTGGGTGGAGTGCCTTTCAACTCCATGGGGAACTAGTCAATGCAATGATTGCGTCAATCATTAATGGTCACCCTTGCTTTCATCTTTGTCTTAGTTATCATCTTTGTTCATTTGTGATTTGAATCATACCTATACAATGCCAATGAGAATCTAGAGGAATTGATTTTTTGATAGCTTATAATCAATGCGATGGAAAGGGAAACCAAGGGAAATATGACGAAGACCGGTTGATATGTCCTCTCATCCCTAGTGTGGACTGTTTTGCTTAGAGGGATAGAATTCAGCTAGAAAGTTTTGTACAAGTGTATCCCAATCAGCCATCTCTTCATGTTTTAAGGTTTTCCACTACAGCTTTGTTTTTCTCTCAATGAGAAGGGAAACCGCCTCATGTATATGGCTTCAGTAGGGATGCTATTGAACTGCAGGGTGCCACATATCTCTTTAAAATTATTCAAATGTTGAGCTGGGTCTTCAATAATTGCTCCTCCAAAATGATGTTGTTTCATTGTCGCCAGGGCTAGTTGCACTTGGAAATTTATATTGGCATGGGTGGAAATCTTTGGATTCCAGCTCTCTTAGCCATAGGAGAGTAAGCATCCTTCAAGCATTTCCAAGTGTTGAAAGCTGATGTTCGAATTAATAAGCTTGAGATATGTATACAAAGCTATGAGTCTAGCTCTTGAGTTTGAGTAAAAAATCAGTCTCCATCATAGCAATAAAGGTTCCAACTAATATGTATCCAGTCAATGGTCTCAACTTCACCTTCTGCAAAGGCATTAACCTCTCTTACAACTTCTCCTGCCCATTTAAGCTCAAGTATGCTCACATCACAGCAGTTGCGCTCATGGGATTCTGAATGACAGACACAACAAGCTAAGCGGGTATGTTTCAAATGCAATGGAAAATATTTTCTTGGCCATCGTTGCAAGTTTCTTCTCACCCTTTTGGTGGAGGTCAATGATGATGGTGACAGAAAGGAAGAGAATATTACTAAACATGAGGCTGACCCATTGTAAATTGTCCCATCCGTAGAGTTTATAGAAATATCATTCCATGCCTTTTTGGGTAAATCTAATACTACCACCATGAAGCTTAAAGGATCTATCAAAGAAAGGGTTGTTTGTGTTACTTGATTCAGGTTCTACTCATAATTTTATTTTTGAAAAATCGGTTGATAAACTCAAAGTGCCCATGCAACAAGTGTCCACATTTGGTGTCCAAATTGGCAATGGCGATATCGTGTTTGCCAACAAGTCGAAGTGCAACTTTCAGGTCTGAAAGTTATCGAAGATTTCTTTCCTTTTTCCATTGGAGGAGTTGATCTTGTGCTGAGTATCAAATAAGTAGCTTCTCTCAACATAGTCCGAGCCAATTGGAACAAGTTCCTTATCTTCCATTTGAATGGAAAGCGATACAAACAAACTGTAAGGTGTTTCTAACATGGCAAAAAAATCTGCTGCCCAATTTCCTACCTTCTGCCTTGAGGACAAGGCGGCTTTCCAAAGGGGATGCATTGATAGAGTTCCAACCACCCTATTATGCGTCTAAAACTGTGACCACTTGTGACACTAAAAGAACAATTATTTGGGTCATTAATTATGCCTATTGTAACCACTGAGCCTGACATGATGTCAGTTAGCCATTGCCCTCCACTGCCCACTATGTTTTAGTTACTTTTTTTTTTTAAAAGATGTTTTAGTTACTTATGCCCTAGTTGTGTGTAGTATTTGTTGTAAGGTATGTTGTGATTATCATTTCTGAATAGTTGGGAGTTTGTCCACTCCATATGGACATTTATTATTTGTTGTATGTTTCCCACTTAAGTTAATATATTTCTAGTCACCATTTTCATTTCCTTATCATTCATATTCTTTCATCTCAGTTCTAGCCCTTAGATTCTATTATACACTCAATGTGCAAGTTGTGGATTGTAGATCTAGTTATGTGTGGAAGTTTATGCTTCAAGGACATATGAATTGTGCTTTCATATGGGAAAAGTTAATAAATTCATAGAATTACCTTTTTTTACTTTTACGGATCAGAACTTCACAAAACAACAATTATGTTGCATTCTTCAAAGAAGTTTTCTTTCAGTAGTTGGGTAAATTAGCAGCTTATTGATTCATTCTATTTCTTGTATTTTATGTTCATTTTGGTTCAAATAGTTAAACCAGAATAGGTAAAGAAGTTTTTTCAAGCAACATTAATGAATGTTCCGGAGCTTTCACTTGCTCATTAACTTGAACAAATGTTTCTATAAGAAATTAACTTGAACAATTAATATGGAATTTGCAAGAATTTACTTCATTTAAGCATATTCATGATAATCTCAAATTGATGATTTTCTTTTCTCTAACGTGAAAGCATGAACTAAACAATTTCCATGTTGATTGCAATTTTTAAAGTGGTGCATTGTAATTTATGTCTAGGCTGCTTTAAGAGCTGCTTCTACAGATTCAAGGAATGAGAAGATTGTAGCCTTACAAACTCAAGCAAGGGTATGTGAATCTATTCATATTTATTGGTTTCTTTGTAAGATTAGGCAAAATTGCATATGGGCTGTTTTCATTGTCTCACTATTCTAACAATAGACCGCTAGGAACGATGCATCATCTGCAGCTGACCAGCTATATGAAGCAGAAGCTGAGCTTAAATCTCTCAGGATAATTGCACAGAAAATGATATTGTCTCAAGAAGAGAAGGTATATGTTTTACTTTCATCACTACTCACAATGGTTTCCTAGAGTTTATTGTAACCTTGAGATTTATATGATAGGAGGAAATGGTCTTAAAGAGGTGTTGGCTTGCTCGATACTGGAAATTATGTGTTCAATACGGTAAGTATTTATTATTGCCTATTATTCTTTCTTGTTTTGTTCATTTTGTAATTCCATACCTCCCCAACTTGCTTTAGGTTATTACATGTTGCATGTTATTGTGGTAGTATATATATTTGATGTAGATTGTGAATTTTTTTAGAATGATATAGATTGTGATGATGGATAATACAACTTTTACTATGTGTACAGTATGTTGTGGTAATTAAGATATGATAATAAAAATGTACTAGACAACTTGTTACCTTTTGCATTCAATTTTCAGCAAAAGTATAAATTATATTCTTTAATTTTCAGTATGTTTCAGACTTTTTTGAGGGGAATAGGTGTTAGCATTACTTAACTAAGCATTATGGAACAGCTCTCCCTCGAAAGAAAAAAAAGAAGAAGACTGGCTATACATAGTTTGGGGAAAAGAGAAAATGTGGCAAAAGTGAAATAGATCAGAATCTAACTTACAAAAAATGTTTAAATAACCTAGCTTGCTAATGTCCTCTAGCTTTCTAGTTGACTTGGTGCAATGGTTAAGAGGTCATGAGTTCGAGGTTTCGACATAGCCTCTTGTAAATGGAGGTTATTATACATATATCGGTAACTTCTAATCCATTAGCCAGGAGCACTTGATGCTCAGCATGGAGTTTGTCCTTTTCTAAGTGAATTAGCGTTGTAGTCTCAAGACACTCTCCTTGGTATTCAGTCAGCTGTTGTGCACTTGTGCGGCAGTAAGGCCTCATTTATTGGGAAAATCTAACGCAAAAATGAATTGTAAGGTTGCACATGAAGACTTTGGTTGGTGTCATCTCAATTTTAATTTATTAAACATGAAAGGTATTAAGTAAAAAATACCTTCCAAATGATTACTGATCAAAAGACAAGCTGTCGACAATTCAAATTGTCATAAATCTGCTAGTTAGTCTCACTGTCAGATCTATCAAAAATGGTATTGAAACACACCATAAGCAGTCATCAAAGATACAATAGAATGAAATTAACATTTGTCATGCCTATGTTATATATATGTATGCTTTGTTAAGTTAAAATGCATATTCACATTTGATTGTTATTTCTTGATAACACGAGGAATTTTGTGGAGAAGTATTAGTTTTTTTTTTAAAGGAAGATTGTTATCTATTAAAAGAGACACATAAGTCTGAGTACAAAAGATCAGAGAGGCCCGGAGGGGGGCCCTCCTGCCAAAAAAGGTCGGCATTTGTAGAGCGTCCGACATTTGCAAGATAATCTGCTACCCTATTTGCTTCTCGGAAGCAGTGAGTACATGTAAAGGTTACAATGGAGACGATATGATAAGGAAAATGTCTGCAACAATGTTCACTACTCTCCATGGCGGTTGACATTGGCGATTAATGATTTGAACGAGGTTCATCGAGTCTAATTCCAGGATAATGTGCTCGTAACCCATAGCTTTAGCTGCCTTAACTCCTCCCAACGCTCCCCACGCTTCAGTTTCCAGTACCGAGAACGCATCATGTTTGAGTGCCCTTGCAGCAACACAAATACCAGAATTAGTTCGTAAAATGTATCCCGCTCCTCCTGCTTCCCCAGCTCTTGTAAAAGAGCCGTCCGAGTTGATTTTAATACTCGGGGGGGAAGGAGGCTCCCATCAGACCACTATTGGGTCTTGGGGGTGTGAATCTTCAGATTCGTGGTTAGCTTCAAACTCACTATAGCCTGCCAAAGCCTTACACCAGACCACTGAAACGGTTGCCATACGTGAATTAAACAGTGTTTCATTTCTTAAACCCCAGAGACCCAGAGAGAGAGGGCGATGAGGGATAGAAGTTTGTATCTAGACCTATTGGACAAAGAGGAACCCTCGTCCAACCAACCCCCGTTAAACCAGTTTTCTCTGTTTGTGAACCTTTCTCCATGGCGGTTGACATTGGCGATTAATGATTTGAACGAGGTTCATCGAGTCTAATTCCAGGATAATGTGCTCGTAACCCATAGCTTTAGCTGCCTTAACTCCTCCCAACGCTCCCCACGCTTCAGTTTCCAGTACCGAGAACGCATCATGTTTGAGTGCCCTTGCAGCAACACAAATACCAGAATTAGTTCGTAAAATGTATCCCGCTCCTCCTGCTTCCCCAGCTCTTGTAAAAGAGCCGTCCGAGTTGATTTTAATACTCGGGGGGGAAGGAGGCTCCCATCAGACCACTATTGGGTCTTGGGGGTGTGAATCTTCAGATTCGTGGTTAGCTTCAAACTCACTATAGCCTGCCAAAGCCTTACACCAGACCACTGAAACGGTTGCCATACGTGAATTAAACAGTGTTTCATTTCTTAAACCCCAGAGACCCAGAGAGAGAGGGCGATGAGGGATAGAAGTTTGTATCTAGACCTATTGGACAAAGAGGAACCCTCGTCCAACCAAACCCCGTTAAACCAGTTTTCTCTGTTTGTGAACCTGTAAGTGATTTGTGTTTCTATAAGGGACCAGAGCTCCGAGGTTGTTGAACATTCAAAGAATAAGTGTTGAGTAGATTCAGGTAGCAACCCACAGAGAGGACAGGAGAGGTTAGTACCAATATCCATATTAGACAATAAGACCCTGGTAGGCAACCTGTTATGGAGCAATTTCCACAAAAAGATCTGCACTTTAGGAGGAATATTTAAGGACCATATGGTTTTCCATGTAGGCCTTCCAGGAGTCTGCGGTTGGTCAGGCTGGCGACATATTGAGTGATGAAGTATTAGTTGGAGACACAGAGACACCTCATGCTTTGCATGTGGCAGATGTATGTTTCAAAAAATCATAGAAAAGTACATTTAGTAATATGCATTCCACCTAAGCAGTGTACACAAGATAAAAATATCAGTTTGCCACTTAAGACTAGTCTCTTTCTACAAACACCAACTCAAGTATTCAAAAGAAATCGGTCATTTCCATTCGCTTTAACATGATCCAATTACCTCCCATCAGCTCTACAAGCACTTGCTCTTCATCCCAAAGCACTATCTGTTAATTCTTTTTTTTTTATGAATTATCAGGTTACTTTTTCACTATCCTTTATTTTGTTTGAGAAGTTATCAAGAAGGATTTTGGGTCTCTGTAACACATGACAATGACTTTTATCCAAAACAAATGACAAAATGTTTAAAAGATAGAATGGTATAAAAATATTTTTTTGGAGTGGCAATAGAGCCACCCTCGCATTTATACTTCTTCAAGTCACAAAAATTCAGCAACAATTTACTGTATCTGTAGTATACCTCCTATTATTTCTACATCCTACTTTAATCATCATCAGAATGTCCATGTAATGTCATTCCATTTGCTTTAAGGACTAAGATATCTTTGTTAGGATTCTTCGTTGAATATTTGAGAATCCGATTTGTAGTTTCCAAATGACCGGTTCAACGAATCATTAACTAGGCTCACAACATGTCTAATATTAGGTCTTGTCATACTGAGATATAGTAGTTTCCTGGCAGCCTCCAGTATCTCTTTTTTTTTTCACTTAGAGCCAGAGTTCACCTAAATTCGAACAAAGCTCAACATTCTAGTAAAAAATGGTAGATGTACCTTTTGTCCATTAGCGCCAATGCTCTTTGTTCTAGCTGCTGATGCCCTCACTAGATGTACCTTTTCAGCTTGTGAAGTGGGCTTGATTTCAGGCTTCTCCTCTACAGAAGGTCAAGGTACTATAGTCCCATTATTACAATATGTTGACGATACCATATTCTTTATAGAAGGAACAACTTTGGCGGCACGAAGGATCTCCATTCTCATTGACATTTTTAGTGATTTCTCGAGGCTGCACATAAACACTTCTAAATCGTCTTTTGTTCCTATTGGTATGGATGTGGAGATGGCTCATGAGGTGTTCTTTGGAACTTCAAATGGCTATATGCTCTTTTCCCCTCACATATCTGGGGCTTCCGTTGACTGACAGTCGGATTCTCAACCGTGATTTGAATCCGGTAATAGAACGGGTGGAAAAACGACTAGAGGGATGGAGCTCGAGACTTCTATCTAGAGGAGGCCGCCTGATTCTCATCAAATCAGTTTTATCATCTATCCCAGTATATTATATGTCGATGTTTAGGATGTCTGAAGGAATAATCTCCTGCATTGATGCAATTCGAAGGTGTTTTTTATGGAGAAATCAAGGAGGTACAAACATGGGTTTAAGCTTGGTCTCTTGGGAAGAGGTATGCAGGCCCACCTCTCAGGGTGGCTTGGGGATCCAACCAGTTAGAGAAACGAATGAGGCTTTTTTAGCTAAATGGGTGGTTGGTTCAAGGCTCAGACATTTGGTGGTCTGTGATAACAACATGCTATGGCCGGACATTGTCCTGGGAGGATCACATGATTATACCACATGGAGAGTCTACTTTTTGGAGGAGAGCACTGCATCAGTAATGCCAAAAATACGATAGTTTTTTGTGGCTGCATTGGGATCCGGTCATGGTTTCAGATTCTGGGAGGATCCTTGGGCGACAAGTAGCCATTATCCATGCTGTTTCTGCGGTTGTATGCGCTCACTGACGAGAAGGATACCTTGGTCTCCAACTATTGGTCAGAGAGTTTACTGTCTAATGGAGTATGGACACCCCAATTTACAACCAGATTTCCGGATCAACGAATAGAGGAGTTTCTATCAACTTAATAGACTGCAAGACAAGTGCTCAAACACTTATGCCAAGGACTCATGGATATGGTATCCAGGACAATTCTCAGTGAGTGGGGTGTTTCAAATTTTACCAAGGGAGAACCGCTTGGAGGAAGGAAGTCTACGAACAGATTGCGACAGAATTTGGAAATTGCGAATGCCACTGAGAGTGAAAATCTTTGTTTGGCTTCTGAGAAGGTGCCACTTACCAACAAGAAGTTATATTAATAGATGGGCTCAAGGAGCAAGTATGGCATGTCCCTTATGTGATGCATCGGAGGAGAACACTGATCACTTATTTTTTTATTGCCAAATAGCCACAGAAGTATGGCGAAGATCAGGATGCCAGTGGGTAGACACACAGTCAGCCAGGAGTTTCTGGAATTCCTTCAGAACAAGGGGGACTTAAGCCAAAGGTGTACTAGTATATGTATCCATAAGAAGATACACGACACCATTTGCTTTTCTTTGGTCCATTTGGCTTCAGCGGAACCGTTGCATATTTAAAGGGGAACGAGCATACATGGAGAATATAGTAGTGACAACTGAGAATCTAGTGGGAGAATGGTTGAGAACTTCATTGTAATTTTTATTTTTAACATGCCCATGTAATTCACCATCTTATCAATAAAGCGAATGGCTACTCTTGGTAACCATCCATTTCCGTCTCAAAAAAATTCCTTCAAATTGATTAGCTCATAGACAACAACTAATTCCCCGCCCACAGACGCGCTGAGTTAATTGCATGATACACAATATTTTCCACATAACATTGCTCTCCCTTGAAACTGAAAAATCATTTATAAACTCACAACATGTCTAGATGAAGTCATTCAAGCCAACATGCCTATGCCTATATTGATGAGCCTCGTTTTTAGAGCCGTTTGAATCAAATATCTATGGGTCAGATTGAAAAAGGACTAATGAGGGAGGTCAAATTTGAGCCATAAATTTTAATCCGATGACTCTAGGGGGGTACTTTAAGGAAGGACATCCCTGGTAAATCCATTCAAGAAATATTGACTTTTGTTTGATTTTGGCTAACTGGATGGGAATTATCGCATGTGTACTAGGATTAGTAAGCTATGTTTCTTTGTGTTAAATTAAATTGATGAACCTCATTATAATGCTAACAGTTTTTACTCTTTTAGATATACATGCTGATATTGCTGAAATGAAGCATGAATTTTGGTCATCCTTTTCCCCACTTCCCCTTGAAGTTGTTTTATCTGCCGGACAGAAAGCCAGTGAAGAAGGATCATCAGGTTAAGATCTTCTGATGGAACGAGTAATTCCTTTTTTTCTTTGTTTTGAAGGTTCTGATCAATGAGTTCACTAGAAGTTCAAGTTTCTTCATCTCATCTGAATATTCCAACAGATAAAACTGACGACCATAAGGATAGGATATTTGATGTAAATGACTTGGCTGGAGAAGGAAATATTGAGGACATGCTCTTGGTCGAGAAAGGCATGCGTGAATTAACTTCTCTGAAGGTATATTTACATGCTTAAAACTCTAAGAAAAGTGCTAGCACTTGTCAGTTCCAAAATTTGCATAGGGATGAAGACATTGTATGAGCTGTCAGGTATAACAGAATGTGGAAAGTTCACCACTCCCCTTGTTTAAGTTTTTTGGAAGGCAAGAGAAGAAGAAGAAGAAAGTAATAACCGATATGACCCTGGAAAAATGCCTGTTACCTCTCAGTTTGGTGCAAATCATCTTGTTTCATCTGGGTTTCAGTTATTGATTGCGAAATTCTGTGGAAGTAATTTATTTTAAATAATATCTATTAAATGTTTATGGATCATATATCTGGAGACTGATTTTATATTGTACACCTTATCAATATGTTGCAAAGGTGTAGTTTTGTATGTAATTACTGAAATCATGATTCCCTTCTGAAACTATGACATTTTGCAAGATATTCGTTGTTTTTGAAGTAATTACTGAAATCATGATTGGTGTTTCGTATGACGTCTTTGGCCAAATAGGGAAATAGAATCTGAAACAGGCTATGCACTAAACATGCACATCAATTGAAGTTATTTCCAAAGCTTTTGATTTTTGTAATATAGTTTGCATGGCGATTCGATCATTTTTCTTTGGTTCTCAGATTTTTTTCTTTCTTTTGAAGGTAGAGGAAGCTATCCTGTTTGCAATGGCTCAACATAGACGAGCAAATATAAAGTCTGGTCAATCGTCAGGTGCCTAACATTGAAAGTTATATCAATGGATCTATCACCATTTGTTTTTTTTTTGAGAGAGAGAAAAAGAAAACTTGGCTTATTGCTTCCTCCAAAAACCTTGGATTTATCACCATTTGTTCTACATTTCTGCTTTGAGCAATACTCCATCTACTCACAGGAAAAAGAAAAAAAAAAGTCAGTAAACAGTGATAAACTCCTCCATGTTGGTAGAAATCACATTCCTTGATTTCATGTGGATGATATTTTCCCGTGAAAATGCTATTTAACCAATTCCAAATTCTCTTTAGATTCTGATGAGTATTAGTAAAGTAAATCCAAAGAATCTGTTCTCCATTTTGTTAGTTGATTCTTGTTAATGTTTAAAGTTTTTGGATTCCTTTATCAATTAAGCTGCAAGTTGATTCAATGAGAATGATGAATTATGAACTCTGGTGTTGTGCTTCAATACCTTGGCTTATTGCTTCCTCCAGATAGTGGGACATAAAGATGGAATATGTTCCATGCAGATAAAATTAACCTGTTGATAAGACAAAATTTTCTTGATTCACTGAAATATTTGGTCTATTTGGTGTCCTTCATCTTCTGTTTTTATGCATTTTAATTTCAAGTGAATCATCCAGTGCGACGTGTCATCTCTTTATTTTCTGTTTCTGCTGTGTCAGTGCCACATAGATTAGTTTGAATGTATTTACCTTAACGGGTGATTTGAAATGCGTTCTTTTATTAATCATAAAATAGTAACAAGTTAATAGCATCTTATTGTAGGTTTGCCATCATCTGAAAGTCAAAATCCTGCAGAATTATTTGGTTAGCTTTTCTACTCTCTTGCAGTTACATCCTAAGTAGAACATGAATACACTTATTTTACCTTAAAAAATGTTTTGTTTTTGAGATGCAACAAACAGCTGATTATATATTCCTGCTGCTCTTACTTTCAGAACTGAGTCAGGAGGAAAAGGAAGATGTGCTCTTCAAGCAGGTATAATTATGTCATACCCCATTCTCAAAAAACGAGGAATGATACAAGTTTCCAAGTAGGAAAGCATATTTCAAATGACTTTTGGTGTTCTTCATCACGTAGATATTATGCTTAGGAAATTGAATTACTTTAAATAGGTAACTGCATTTCATATCATTGAATGACTTTTTTACTTGTGATCTTACATTCTTAATCACGGTATGCTCACCTGATGTGAGATAACAGGCTTGGGTAACATACTTTTGGAGAAGGGTAAAAAATCATTGTTTGGAAGAAGATATTGCAGATGAAAGGCTCCAGTTTTGGATTGAGCAAGGCAACCATTCTCCTACCTCACATGATGTAGTAGAAGGTAAAAATCATCACTGGTTCAGAGAGAGGAAATTTCTTCTAAAGTATTCAATGACAAAAGGGTCATTATTGTTATCTTAAAGCACCAAGGATTGTCTACAAAGAAACAATATAAATAGCACAGCAATGCCATCATCCATTCCGAGGACAATATTTTTTTTTTAATTTGAGATAGAGTATGATGGCAAATTCATTGTGAGTTCCTTGAATAACTTACATCATTAGTTATTTCCGTTTGTTGATTCCTCTATCTTCTTTGGATCAGTTGAGAGGGGGCTTTACGAGTTAAAGAAGTTGGGAATTGAGTCCCAGTTATGGGAGGTATCACGATCAGGGATAGAGCAAGATACCAGGAGCTTTGAGTGAAATGGAGCTTTAAATCTACAAGTGAGAGTTATTTTTCTTTCATCCTGCTTCTATTGGTATTTCGCTTCTTTGAAGTGTTTTCTTTTACTTATTTTGCCTGAAACATTTTAGGATCACTGCATTGTCTTGCTCAGGCAATTTGACAGACCGTCAGGGACGTCAGGGATGACAGACCGTCGGATTGCTGCGGGACACATGCATTAGTGCTATTTCCCTTTGATATAGCATAGCAGCTCTGGAGAGAAGGTCTGCATCCTGCAGCGCATTTATGCATTGACCGAAAAGGCCTAACAGAAATTAGAGTTTTTTACATTCAATTAGTCACGGCCAAAATTTTGTAGAAGTACAGCCACGAGCTATGTAAAAATTCAGGTAACATAAAAGCTTGATAGATCCATGAATATTATGGTTCTCAAAGTGTATGGCATGTTAGTAACTTTTTAAGATTATATCATTATGAACACAAACCATGTGAATAAGCATGTGGCATCGTGCAAATCAGGAAATCCATACCATGTCTCATTAACTTGGACTTTCCTGACTTCAAAATATGCCCCAATAGGATTACCAAAAATAATTGCAGATGATGTTTGTTGAATTCTTTTTACATTTAACTTATTCTAATATAATTTTATTATTTAATGGTTTATATATGCAAAAGATGTTTTCAGTTCTTATTTTAAAGCGTAAATATTTCTTGATTCTTTAACCCATTCACTTATTGTATAAAACATGAATTCACTTATTGTTATCGAATTGGACGGCGACATTAAAAAGTAATTTTTTTATGTATATGAATAATTAGATAACTACTAATTAAATTTAAGTTGTATCATAATCTGTGATTTAGAATGCTTGAAGTCTATAAGTGTATGGCTTCTTATTAGATGGACTTCAAAATTCTCAGGACCCATAATTAGATAACTACTAATTAAATTTAAGGGTTTCATAATCCATGATTTAGAATGCTTGAAGTCTTAAGCATATGGCTTCTTATTAAATAAAATTCTCATCAATATTTTAGAAAGGTTTATGCCTATGTTGCTTAAAATTTGTAACAATTAGGTATTATAATAATCACATTGTTACTACACTTATGAGTCGTTTGATATGAGATATTTAAGATAGATTACTGAATTATTTAATTTAAAATTTTCAGGATCAATCATAACATTTGATTGCAATACATTTTTACTTTTTTGATAATCTAAATTACCATCTCATGAGTAATGTGAAATTTTATAGTTGATATAGAAGTCTTAGATCTAATATGATACAAATAAAAGGAAGGCATAACTGAAATCCCCAAGATTAATTTCATCTTATATCACTAGGGAAAAATCTCATCTAGGATAGTTTGCGTTATCTATATGGAGATCAAAGGAGAATGACAATCCTTCTTATTGGGAATTTGATATATATAATTCTTTACTTTTGAATAGATTTTTTTATGTCCGAGAATGTAATTCATAAAGCATAATCTCATCAAAACTCAGTGTCCTCTTGAACATGTGATTCTTCTCTTATTCGATAATCCACAACAAATTAATACAAGATCAATATATTTTGATAGAAATCATAATAAAATAATATTAGAATAATATCTTTTGATATTATTAATGACATATTTTATAATAGTTAAAAGTACTAAAGTAGCAATTAACCATGTTAAAAGGCGACGATGAAACAAATAAGTAGTAAATCGTAGCCTAAAAATTTGCTTTGAATTTCTAACACATGTTGCTAATATTCATAGTTGTTATAAGGTTGATATGTTACAAAGTTTGATTGAATCTTAAATTTTTGGAGACAAGTGTTGTCAAGTTTTTTTACGATATTAAAATAATTAAGATTAAATAGGTACAAAAGAATGATATTGCAATTTTAAAAATGATAAGAAGATCTTTTAAGGCTTAGTTATTATTCCAGATCTACCAGGCGCTCTCGCGACCCAACGTCACTCGCGACATAACGTCGCCGGGAGCCCCATCCCGGCGGCGCCACCGCCCCTCCCTCCCTCCTCCATCCCCTTCCTGCCCACCGCATCGTTCTCCTCCTCCTTTCCCCTCTCCCGTGACCTCCTCTCTGCTGGAATCAACGCGCATCACCGGCCCTCCCTCTCCTTCCCCCAACCGCACCTTCCCCCTTCATCTTTCCCCCACTCCGGCGACCATCCTCTCCGCCAGAACCAACGCGCGCCATGTGATGCCCTAGACGCCTTTACCAAGCGGTCGTGCCCTAGCCGTCTCCACCGTCGCCATGCGCTGACAGCTTGCTGCGGTAGGTGACAAGGAGTCCTCCGCTCCCTACCCCACGTTGTTTGGTCACCGTTTCGACGTGGAGGCATCGCAAGGTCGCTGGAATCTCGTCGGCGTTTCCATCATTCCTTCTCCTCTCGCCTTACCGGTGGCCTCGCTTCCTATCTCTGACACCCTCCTTCGCTACAAGAGCACAACCTCGTGAAGCGATGCATCGCAGGCCTCGAGCCGCTGGGGAAGGATGGTTCACGTATTCGCCTGCCCCCTTCGCTCGTGCAACCAACAGGAAATCGGGTCCCTCTCTCAATGAACGTTGCTACAAGTGTCTACAAGCTGGACACATAACCCGCCAATGCTCCAAACGCGTCTGTTGCCTCAGATGCGGGGGTGATGGCCATCGTCGAGTTGAGTGCACTCCTCCAAGGAAACCGGATACGACCTCCCCTCCTCCTTCTCCCCCTCTAGTGACCACCATCTCAGACGGCAGAACGATATCCATTCCATGGTCATCGGAACTGCAGGCGTCGATCGACTTCTTGAAGGAGTGTGTGATAGGCGAAACAACAGGGACGTCACCGGACCTGCTCAAGCTCCGTGCAGCGATTTTGGCGGCGATCGGACCAACGAGCCCTTTTCACCTCAGTAGGGTGTCTCCAAGGTCATGGCTGCTCGTTCTGGTGATGCCGCAACTGCGGAAGAAACTGCTCGCAACTCCACTCAAAATCGTCCGTGACAGCAACATTTAATGGCGCGAATGGCAACCATCCGATGGAGCAGCGATGCTACCGCCACCAATGAAGCGTATAGTCCACATGCAGGGTCTTCCTCTCCATCTAATCAGGCCGGAGGTAGTCACAACCATTGCCAGAAGTTTCGGAACTCCCACTGCCATCGCCATCCCCGTCGCCGGCTCCCCGGACATGTCGGCAGTATCGGTGGAGGTGGAGATGCAGGGGAACGCAACGCTTCCGGCATCGGTGATTTTGTAGGCAGGTGGCATGTCCATCCTCATCAAGATCCAGGCGACACCCCGGGCAGCGCCGTGGGCTGAGGTGACGACGCAACAGATGCCGACGAACTCGAGGCGACCTCCCATACCAGAGGTTGCAGCAGCGCGACGGGAGGTTGAAGATGAAGGTACCAAGACACGTGGTGACTCCCTGCCGACTGCAGAGCTGAGCGCAACCAAATCACTCCCACACCCACATCCATTCGCAGCCACGACTGCACCTAAACCACGCCCACATCCAGACTTTGCCACGACCGCACCCAATAACAAAAAGCACCGGGATCGAACCCAGCCACATCCACTACCACAAACCATCGAGCCCATCACCGCCAGCCCCTGTCAAACTCGAGATTCCAGAGGGATACACCATTCGACGAGTATCTTGTCCGACCCTGACGAGCTGCAACCGTTGGCGATCCTACGGCGGCAGCCAGCGCCCCCATCTCCTCTCCGTCGCACCTCCCTCTCTCTCCTTTGAACCCTCTCTCTCCTTTGAACCACCCATACTCCCAATCGACACTCAGCAATCGAGCTCAGCGCCATCAGATGGCCCTCCGACAGCGGCAACACAACAACTCGATCTGAGAGCTCCGCGCGACCCTAGTAGAGGATGAGTTGCCAGTGGCGTCATCCCCAACACGTTGTTATCATCGCCGGGGCCAGCAGATATCATCGCTGATGTTGCCCCTGTCCCAGGAAACAGGTCAGCAGGCAGTGACCCCTCAAGCGATGACCACTGCTGTACAATGGGGATAGGGAACACCAAAGCCTCTAGATCCTTTCCTCGGGAGGGATCCAGAGGAGGCCTTAGCGGTGGCAGCGGCAGCGGACTTCCGCCCGATCCCTCCAACGTTCACGACGGGTACTCGACAGATCGGCCGATAGGCGAGGGACTCGGAAGAAGGAGATGGTCTCTGAATGAAGATCCTCACATGGAATGTTTGGGGGTTGGGGGATCTAGGGAGAAGACAAATCCTAGGACGCTACTTGAGAGAATGGGATGCGGAGATGGTACTTCTGCAGGAGACCAAGTTGACTGACTGTTGCCAGAGGACATGGGCCCAGATTGGCGGACATCATATGACAGGATTTTTGACTCTCCAGCGGTGGGCAGGTCTGGTGGTTGTATTTTCGGGTGGCGCACTGATTTGTTTACTCTGGTGAAATCGTGGACAAACAGGTTTTGCTTAACGGCTCATCCCCGTGCATTATCAGATGACAGCTCTTACTTGGTCACATGTGTCTATGGCCCATGCTCGGTGTCCCTTCGGGGTAGCATGTGGGAGGAGCTCAGTGGGGTCCGCGCCCACCTCCCTCATGCACGCTGGCTGATTGGGGGCGACTTCAATGTCACGCTGGACAGTGACGATCACCCAGTTGGACGACATGGGAGAGATGCCAGGGCAGAGCAGTTCAGAGACTTCATTGACTCGTAGTCATTGGTCGACTTCCCGGCCTCAAACTGCAGGTTCACATGGAGGAGCACTGTTGCACCACGAGCTCGTTCAAGGATCGACATGTTTCTTGGGTCGATAGAGCTCGACGAAGCACATCAGATGGCTGATGTCCAAGCACTTGACCAACCGTTCTCGGACCACACCCCCCTATTGTGGCGGTCCAACGACGGTCAGTCTCAGCACTCTCTATTTCAATTCGAGTGATCCTGGCTACTAGAGGATGGCATCCATCAGCTAGTGGTAGAGTACTGGGGGAGGGTCTTTATAGAGGATACGGCAGCTAGGACTTTGGTAGCGCGCCTGGACGGCTTACGATCTCGCCTCCAGACATTTCGGCGGATGATCCGAGAGGCCAGAGAACAGAGGAGGGTGGAGGCACTCGAGGCTATAGCTCGTCTTGACCGAGTGGAGGACTCACGACACCTCACTCACCTGGAGGTGGAGGACCGCCACCGAGTGTAGGAGGCCATCCAGTTGGAGGACAAGAAGGTGGAGGTCGAGTGGAGGCACCGCTCTCGGCAGATTTGGCTCTGGGAGGGTGACGCCAACACCCGATTCTTCCACATTTACACGAGTTTCTGTCGAAGGGCAAACATGATTGCCCATATCGAGATGCAGGGTTAGAGGATATCTGGTCACTTGGCTATCGGTGCAACCATCACCTTCTATTACAGGGAGGCGTACCGGCGGCGGGGGGTGGGGCCATGGTGTTGGATCCCAGGAGAGGTCCCTCGTATTTCTGATTCACAATCTTCTTTTTTGATACAGGACATCACGGACGCTAAGGTTCTCCGGGCCCTTTAGGAGCTCAACAACGATGCCTCCCTAGGCCCGGATGGTTTCTCAGTCTTCTTCTACCGGGAATTCTGGTCGGTGGTCAGGGGGGACGTCATGGCGGTCATCCAAGAGTTCGTTAGTGGGAACCGAGGATTCGAGCGCCTCAACCGGTTCTTACTGTTCATGCTGCCGAAGTGGACGCCCGCGGAACGTGTGGAGGATTTCAGGCCCATCGTCATATCCAATGCCATCTACCTCTTGGTGGCTAGGGTATTGACGAACCGACTTCATGAGGTGCTATCGGGCCTCATACACCCAGCACAGTCAGCTTTCATCCGGGATCGTAGCATCACTGATAGCTAACCATGGTCGCAGAGATAGTGGCAAGTTGGAGGAGAATCGCCTGCCCACCATCCCTGTGGAAGGTGGACTTCTCCAAAGCATATGATTCACTCTCATGGTCTTTTCTTTGGCAGGCTCTACAGGTCCGTAGTTTCTCGGAGACCTAGATTGCTTGGATGAAACGGTGCATTACCACCGCTTCATTCTCGATCCTAGTCAACGGAACGAGGTCAGGGAGATGGATGTAGCCGCAGAGAGGGATTCGATAGGGCTGCCCTTTGGCCCCCATGCTCTTCGTGATTGTTGTTGATGCCCTTGCTAGATGCACTCAGACAGCCTGCAAGGCCGGGATCATTGGTGGCTTTGCGGGGAGTCTGATGCCGATTCTCCAGTATGCGGATGATACAACCTTCTTCATCGAGAGCACGACTCTTGAGGCAAGATGGATAGCCACTATGGTGGAGCTCTTTGGGACAACCTCGGATCTTCATATCAACCATGTCAAATCGGCCTTCATTCCCTTTGGCATGGTTGCGGCGGAGACAACTAACTGCGCAGAGAAACTCCGCACACCGATTGGCTCCTTGCTGATCACCTACTTGGGTTTGCCGCTATCAGATCGACACATCGGTTCGCGAGGTTGGACCCCGGTGATTGAACGACTAGAACACAGACTTCAGGGATGAAGTTCGAGACTGCTATCGAGGGGTGGCCATTTGGTTCTGCTACGGTCGGTTCTTTCAGCACTTCCGACATATTATATGACAGTACTTCGGATGCCCGGAGCAGTTATTAGGAGGATTGATTCATTGAGAAGCAGATTTTTCTGGCAGGGCAGTGGACAGGACAGACGAGTGCATCTGGTGGCGTGTCAAAGTATATGTCGACCCACATCGCAAGGCGGATTAGGATTTAGAGATCTCCGCTACGCCAACTCGGCTCTTCTAGCCCGGTGGGCGGGCCGCATCATGCGTCTCGAGGATAGTCTATGGCAGACGATTTTCACCACGTGCTATGGTCGGGAGCTATCTTGGGATTTGAGGATTTATCTCCCACGAGGGGCCTCAGGTTTTTGGAGGGGAGTGGCACCGGTACTTCCACGAGTACGTGCACTTATGAGGTCGTCGCTCGGCTCTGGGGAGGCCTTTTCTTTTTGACAGCACAAGTGGCTCCCGGGAGATACTTTACAGACTGCATTCCCTCGACTATCGGCGTTAGTGGCACACCCGACAGCATCAGGGGCAGACTCATGGTCTGAGGTCGGCGGTAGGAGATCCGGCTCGTGGACCCCACTGTTCAGATCTACCCTGTCAGATCAGCGCATCGCAGAGCTCCTACTACTCCACCAGAGGATCTCCCCAGTTCGGCCAGGCCCCACACGACATGAGGGGTGGGTTTGGGACCCATCGCCTTACTTGTCCCGTAGGCTCTATTCGCATTTCCTCCCAGATGCCACCATTCCGACAAAGCTTCAGATTGACTGCAGATCTATCTGACGTCTACGGATACCTCTTAAAGTCAAGATCTTCGCTTGGCTTATGCGGCGTGACAGACTTCACACCTGGGCATACAGAGCGAGATGGACACCTCAGGCGGAGACATCCTATATTTTGTGTGAGGATGCGGTGGAGGATATCACACACTTATTTTTTCGTTGTCCGATGGTGCGGGGGATCTGGCGTCAGACGGGCCGACTGCTCATATTCCCTTAAGAGGCAGAGGACTTCTGGCGGCCTCTACGCGCTATTGCGAGCCAGAGGCAGGGGTGGAGACCCCTATTTGCGACGTTCTTAGCTGGTTCATGGGCCATCTGGCTCCAGCGCAACCTGACCATTTTTTGTGGGGAGAGAGCCCACGTTGATGCTCTTGTACACCATATCTTTTTTCTCCTTCGGAAGTGGAGTTTTGGGTAGGATGTTTTATATCTTCGGGTTCTCTCACCTTTCTGCCGCTCTTCCTTCGAAAGCGTTTAATTGTACATAATATTTTTATAGATTTATATATACATGAATGACAATTGCACTATCGGGAATCATCCTTTTCCCTCTTAAAAAAACATCTTTTAAACTTGAATTGAAAAAATAATTGACTGAAGGTCTCGGCAGAACAAAAAGATAATTAGTTAGTCATTCGCTACACCAAAAGTTGGAGAGAACGCATAGGCCACTCCGTTGTTTACTTATGAACTAGTATTCATGAGAGATATGTTACATCTTTTTAAATTAAAAAAAAAAACAAAAAGAGAAATGTTACATCTTTTTAAATTTAAAAAGACTTAGCATCATAACTCACTAATAAATTAATCAAATTTAAAATTGATGACCGTCCCACAAACAAAGGCCATTTGTCGGTCTACTCCTACCACCAATTAAAAGTCACTTCTAGGCATCTACTTCTTCTTTCTAGAAGGACAACTCATTACCACTATGAATAAGATTCTTATTTTCTAAATTTTCCCTGTCTTGATATTTCAGAAAATATATTCATATTTATAGAACATGATTTTTCTATTAACATAAACGAAGAAGAAAATCGTTCTTTTGTCAAATTATTTTCATTTATTTACTAAATATAATTTAAGTGGCCATCAAAATATTTACAAATATATTACCAAATCTACCTTACTTATTATGCATAAATGGAATCCAAACAAAAAAAATACAAGTAGTAGGTGAAGTTGAATTATTTATTTAATTGTTGTAGTTATTTTTCCGTCCTTTTTTTTCTCTTTTTTATTGCTTAACTTTTATTGTGACGGCCTGACGGGTAGATTTTTTCTAAAATCAAAAGGTGGACAATTGTAAGGCTGCCACTTGTCCTCTTCTTCGTCTCTTGATAAAATATTTTATTTCTTTCTTCTCACTCTCTTTTTGGAAAAAAATGACAGTCGAATAATATACCCAATCAGAAGGATAATGATCGTGCAATAATTTTCACTCGTCCATTAAATCTAGGGTTCTAATCCCAACAATTGATTTTTGGAAAATGTATCATTTTTTACAATTTTTTTTTAATTTCAATATTCGAGATTAGTTACAAATATGAACCAAAATAATTGCGACTTAAATGCTAATAATAAAAATAATACATTCTGCACCACCATTTAATTTCTAATTTCATGCATGGTCGCCAAAGTTGTAAAGATGTTTATTTTCACCAGTGGTGATCTTATTTATTATTATTATTATTATTATTATTATTATTATTATTATTATTATTATTATTATTATTATTATGCTCATTTATTGATTAGTTGTAAATATTAAATATAGTTCACACCTATCAAACGAATCCAACGTTTGGTCCCATTTCTAGACCCTTCTCTTCTCCATTGTTGCAGGAGGCCAAGAACAACACGTAGAAGAAGAAGAAGAGGGAGGGGAAACCTGAGGTAAACGCCTCGATCTCTTGGACGTATTGGCTCCTTGTTTACTTTCATCGGCTCCTTCGTTAGCGTTTAATCGCGAGTCGATCGATCCATTGGCCCGCCTCTTATCAGTCTTTTCTTCATGTAAAGTTCAGATCTTTTTGTTTATTATTCCTGTCCCAATTTCGGGAGTCTGATATATTTTGTGGCAAAATGAACTGGAAGTTTTCATCTTGCCGAAGTCACAAGGTAGTAGTATGATCATTAGAATCTTAAATTTGTTTTGATATGTTCTCTTTTTTGTGTGCTTAGATCACAGAAAATGGTGAAGGCTGTTGCAGTTCTTGGTAACAGTGAGGGCGTCAAGGGAACCATATACTTCGTCCAGGAGGGAGATGGTAATCTCGGGAACTTTATGATGCCAAATCAAAACTGTTCAGATTGAAAACATTCTGAAAGCCAAGTAAAATAAGGAAAGATGACATTTTTCTGTATCTTTTGAGATCATTTTGGTCTTTTGCGGTTTCAGGCCCGACTACTGTGAACGGAACCATCTCTGGGCTCAAGCCGGGTCTCCATGGCTTCCATGTTCATGCCCTTGGTGACACCACCAACGGTTGCATGTCTACTGGTATGAATCGTTTCCTCCTCTGCCATTTTTGTGCAGTGTCATAGTGATAGATTAAGCATGTTGCTGTCTATCCGTCTTAAAATAAAAGTTTGCAGCATGCATGGGGAGTGTGGAAGTGGTGAGCATACTGTTTGTCATCATAGTGTCGTTTGGTGTTTAAAAAATGTTGATTGTGCTTCTTCAGGGCCACATTTTAATCCTGCTGGTAAGGAGCATGGTGCTCCTGAGGATGAGAACCGCCACGCCGGTGATCTTGGCAATGTGACTGTCGGCGAGGATGGTAAAAGAATGATCTGCATGTTGGTTCTAAAAAATGCTTCATTGTTTGACATATTGACAGATTGCGGTTTCTTGTTTTTTTTATGCTTTAGGTACTGCTACCTTCACCAAAGAAGACAGTCAGGTGATTTACTGTTAGTTTATACAGTTATTGGTTCAATTCTTTTCTGAATGAAATAACAGCTCTTCTCTTAATTAACTGATGTTATATGTTTATATGTGCAGATTCCCCTCACTGGACCACACTCCATCATTGGGAGGGCTGTTGTTGTTCATGCTGACCCTGATGATCTCGGGAAGGGTAATGTTTGCTTTTAGTCCCACCTTGTTCATTCTATTTGCTGTTATATCTGTAAATTTAATGTTTTTTTTATTTCTCGAGGGGATGTTCAGAACCATATGGTAAACTTTGTAATGTGACTTCTTGTGAAGAACCACTGTTTAGACTATATTTCTCGTTAACTTTGCAAAGACCACTGTTCAGATCTATCTAGTTAACCTTGCGCCTATCTTCAATCCACCTGACCCTTGCTTGTCCTTGGCAAGAATATAATTTCTAGTTTTCTACAGTTGCATCATGGTGAAACTTTCCAGCTATGTTATTATAATTTCTGCTTATTTTGATTAATGCTTTCACGAATGGTCCCTGTTTTTTAAGCTGCAAAATCTTTTTTTTTTTTGTCCACTATACTCAAACATCTTGTTAATGAACACAACTTCTGTGTATTTTAGCTTTGCGTTGCATATTGAGGCATGCATGTGGTCATTACATGCAAAAATATCATGCACAACTTTTTTACATCCCATTTAAATTTCTTATTGTTTTCTTTTAGGTGGTCATGAGCTGAGCAAAAGCACTGGAAACGCTGGTGGAAGGGTTGCCTGTGGTAAAATTCCTTGCTCTTTGATTTCACTGATAGAGCTTCCTTTCTTGTTTGTTATACTTAAATGCTCTTTGTTGGTTCCTAATGGCTTCTATGTTTCTCCCGACTTTTCAGGTATTATTGGCTTACAGGCTTAAATGTAGAAGAATCATATCCTCCGATTATGTTTGCATTGATCTGTGAGACAAGGGAGTATTATGTACTGCAACAGCATAGTTGAATTACCACACTATATGTGTAATGCAGCTTCATTGTAGCTGTCTTTTGAATGCAGCTGAACAGACATGCCGCTAATAAGAAACTTTTGATGTGAACTTTTATGCAAGTTACCATGTTTCCAGTTTTTATTGCAGTACTGTTTGCATTGATATCTTATGTTTGAGAGACCTTGATTTATGTGGTCGGTAAGGCCACTTTGACATGATGACTTGCTTAGATTCTGTTGTGGTTTACTTCCTGCTGTTGGCTATATTTAATATGATTGTCCCAAGCTTGTCTCAAAGCTCTTCCCAATTTGCCACCCAAAGATACACCAAGTCTAGTCCATTTATCTCGTTTATCCCTAAGCATTTTAATTTTAGAATAACAATTGTTTCTTTCCATGAATATTATCGAGTAAAGGAAGCCTACTTAGTGATTGATCGAGATCATTTAGATTCAATTTTGACAGTCTGCAATTAAATTTAACATTTTAAAATATATTTTAAAATTTTGATTTTGAACGGCCAGATTCGATTTGAATCATCATTAAAGGTCTATTTAGTGAAATCGTTAAGTAGGCTCTCCGACCTCATTATCTTATTGCTCAAACTTCTCAAATTTGGATGGCATGCATGGCAAAGTGTAAACCGTAATAGAATACCTATGTTAACAATACATCTAACATTTAAATGATATCCAACTTGGCCATGTCAGACCAAAAAATGTAATCCTTCAATTATATCATATCAGTAAATACAACAAAAAAGATTTGTGAAGCTTTTCAAATTAACTGCAAAAAATTAAATAAAAAAAACAGTATAAGTTTTAATCCTTAACCTTTCATACACCTGTGGTCGTTAAAGAAACATACTTGTTTTTAAATTCCCATTCAGAGAAAAAAAAACAGAATTCCCTTTTAATGACTCAAGCAGAATTTGGTACTGCCTTTTGTTATAATGTCAATAAATTGCTCAATATTCCATTGTATAATCGTGGCATTAAAGAATATCACGTTACATGAATCCCCCATACAAGTGAAAAGGGGAAGAAAGAAATAAAAGAACAAACTTAAAAGAAAAAAATTACCCTGATTGGAATGAGGGACAACAATCATTTGTAATGGAGACATAATTCCTTCATGCTATTCATGTCCCTTCTTCAAGAAATTTTGTAGAAAAAAGAATGACCACAAAATAATGAAGATCTTTAACTATTAGCGGCCAGCTCGGTCGATGCCGTGCCCAAGCTCGCATTTGCTTCCATAGCATAATCACCGGGCACTAGCTAGAGAGTGAACATTACCCTCAGCTCTCTGAAATCATCAAGTTCATGCCCAGAGGAGACCATCAAATCCAAATTCTAAGTTAGACACTGGGCTGTCTCCTATGTCTTGAACTGGTAGTTTGTTATCGTCCACATCTACATAAGCCTCAAGCAAATCTGATGACCTTTCACATGGAATTCCATAGTCCTTGAGAATTAACGGTGAGGCAGCAACAGCAGTCTCTCTTTCTAAAACAGCAAGAAACTTGTCCTCGAATTCAAATACAAAGTACTTGTCCTTGCAAGCTACACAAAAGCCTTGAACATCAGATTTTAAGTCTAAATGAATATAGAAATTTTCTTCTGCAGCTAAAGATTGTCAACTTACTGTCCACAAGATGAGCAAGATGTCGAATGTTTTTTATTGGAGTTCCGTTGAACTTAATAACCTGCCACCATTGTCGGCTATTCAACATTCTGTATCAAAATGTCAACAAATCTTAAATGACGGTAGATCATGGAAAAATATTTACTTGTTGATTTCCCATATCCTCATATCCGATGTTGACTTCATTAGCCAAGACCTAAGTATTATAAAACAAAAGAATCAAGTGCGGTGAGAATCAAAATAAACTGAAACAATGTGATAGATTAGTATATGGTAACAATATTACCAAATAATGCTGACTAAGAAAGAAAAACATTGACAAACCTGCGATAGAATCACAATTTCTTCTCCCTTGAATCTTGCTAATGAATAACGAGCTTTTGCCAATAGCTTAAGCTGTGGAGAGGGAGATGCAGTAAGTTGCATGAACGTCTAGCTAAAGAAAAGCAAGGAATAACTATTTTGTAATAACTTACCCCTATCGTGTCTTCACATTCCTCTCTGAGGCGTAAAAAATTCATGTTAAGTTATCAAGATCAGAATCCAATCAGCATATTTTGAATACAAGGTACTGTGACTTACTCTATCAAGGGCTCCGAGAGTGGAGTGAACACAAGACCAGCAACAATCAGATAAGATGGCTGCCCCCCTTCAATGTGATATGGTACCTTAGTACGACAAACTATGTTAATACTGATTGTGACACAGCAGGCTATAATTCACCAAGATGTCAATTCAGTTAGCAGGTAGAGTCACGTTCCAGCCCCATACCAAATGCACACGAGGCTGCAACACGGTCTGGATTTCCATGTAGGTTCCATCACGAATAATCCCAAGTTCGGCGACATCACCACAAAACCTGATGGTCCAAAACATGGGTCTACTTAGGAGATTGATATATATTGCAGTCTAAGAATACCAATCGGTAAAATTCTTCAATTGCTTGGTCAAGCAAGTAAAATAGAATTTCACATGAAAATTTGCAGGAGAAATTCATGACTGAAATCAGGAAAATATTCCGAAGCTACAAATGTTAAACCACATAACCTTTTTCCCCAAAGGGGATTAAACCACGTCTACAGCCAAATGTACTTCAGTCTGAGCATGTATTTTATAATAATCACGACGAATACGATATTAAAAAGAAATACTGCAAGAGAATCTATTGGTCTTTACTTTTGACTTATCAAGTAGCGAAAAGCTATACGCTCAGTTGATCTGAATGGGACAGTTCCTTCTGACCCTACATGTACACCATCAAAGCTTACAATCACATCCCCCTGAAAATAAATGGCATCAAAAGGTGTTATTCCTTGATTGTTAGCAACTAAAAAGTTTATGAATTTGAGGAATGAAACCTCTCTGCATAAGAGAATGTGTATGCATGCATCTTACCCCTGCCCCTGCTAAACGAGGAGCATTTAGCACGTATTTTGTTTTTTGAGGGCAATTTAGCAGGGAGACCTTTTTTATTAACATTTAACAGGATTTGGTAAAGAGGTTGTTCATGAAGATTGATTTTCCACATGGTAGCATACCTCTTTTAGAACGTCATTTGCTGGAGAAGTGGGTTCAACTCGTCGGACCAACACACCCTTCAATAAACAATCACATTCATAGGTTAACACATTTAAATGAAACATCATATAAGACAGAATAATTGATTTGAAATGTAGAGATGATCCCTTTTGGTAGCAAATTTATTTTATAATGGTATATCAGCCTGATAACACCACGAAAGGAATTCATGACTTATTATGTATAAATAAATTCAGCAAGTCTGCAAATTGAATGACAAAACAACATCACAACAATAAAGCTAACAATAAAAACAATAACACAACTTCGATTGACCCTGAATAGCATGAAACAGAAACAAAGCATATTTATTAAAGCAGTGCCTTTTTAATTTTCAACTATGGTTCCTAGGAAGCTTGACAAGAGGATAGCAGTTAAAATAATATGCTAGTTCATATTCTTACAGTTGACTTCCTTAAGGGTACTAAAGTCTTGCCTATGATTATATTCTCAAAATGAAGTTGACACATTGTTAAGCATAAGGTTAAATGAATGAAGTCTATAGACAGTGTAATCTGCTACAATGTACAATCCGCTGACCAAATTGAGAATCATTTAAAGCCAGAAAGATGCAAACAAACTGATAAAACTTCATAGGAACAAATACATGTAGCATTGTTATGACCTAGTAGAAAAGACATGACATTATTATGATTTAAGGAATAATGTGCACGTAGGTAAGGATACCTCGTTTGATGGTACTTTTAAGCATGCCCGAAGTGTTGGGTTCTCCAGCTTCTGAAGTAAAACACCAAGGCAGGGAAATCCTATATATCATTAAATAATGGAATAAGATAATCTGTTGACCTAGCTTTCTAGACATGTTTCTGCCATCGTTAGTCTTGTGTCAAAAAAATATCAGAGAAAAATTCGTTATATTGTGTTTCAAAAAGGAAGAATGTAATCACTGTCATCTAGTAAAGCAAGCGACTATTAATCAAAATGCAATTGCACTCTTACCAGTAAATACATGCTGTCATTCATTCAAAAATACAATTGAATAGCCAATAATCAAGGCAGAAGCAGATGTAAGTATGATTTTCATCCTTGAAATGAACCAGAAATAAAATAAAGCAACTTCCTCAATACAAGTATATCCATGAACAAATACATAGTTCAGTATCACTGTTCTTTTTTTATTAGGGTAATTGTAGGGAAAAGTTCCAACTTTCATATTTGTTGCAGATCTAACCTAAACTTTTATTTTTATTTTAAACATCATAAACTTTTAAATTGATTGCAGAGTTAGCCTATCGATATAATTTTGTTGGGAAACAATGTAAAATATTGATTCAACATTTGCCACGTAGATAAGTGGATGACATATTACAAACTTATAAATTAGAAAAAGATTAAATATTAGTATTTAGTCATTTTAATTTATGTGACTCTTACAATACTTAAAATAAACTAAAGTTTAGGCTATATATCTAAAATAATATCAATATTTAGATGTAATGGATAAGAAACATAGTAAGTTGGTGACATAACATTCAATTATATGTGTGACAATTGCCGAGTTGGCATGTAACGGTTTTATTTTAATGAATTATGTGAGAGGTTAGAATTGCAACTAAATTAAAAGTTGATTTTTCAGAAAAAAAATATAAGGTTAGGCTAAATTTGCAACCAAGGTAAAAATTTGGGTTTTTTTTAATTAAACTCACCCTTTCCATAATCCAAGTTAAGTACCATAAAAGAAACCAATAGAAACAATAAAATTCATCATCATTCTACATTGATGGATTGTTGGGGAAGTATAACATATGCATGAATTTACCTCTCTCTGTACATGTTATGCAATTATATAGTGTCGCAATGACATGGATATCATTAAGTAGTCACAACCATTAGATCAGACTTAGAATGAAGTTCTTTGAGGAAGTGATCTACATTTTATTTTTAAGTCCATAGCAATTTAATTTAAGTCCTTCCAATGGGACAAACTCCTTGAGCTAGGCAATCCCGTCCTACAGGGGCTAGGTGTGGATGGTCATACATGTACACATCCTCCTCCTGTTGTTATAGGGAGGCTGTTTCATTGCAATCTCTCTATCACAAAGGATAAACTCAACCATTACGTGACAAGTGTTACCTTTGAATCAAGTTCTGAATGATTAGTAAAAACTCCAACCATATTTTTCAAAAGATTAAGTGGGTGTGACATGAACTTAATAAAACACTTGGGATAAAATAAGGAATTTCAGTCAAAGTTAATGATAATCAAATCACGGAAAAATGATGTCAAGACTAATGCAACAGTTTGATTACCAGTGTACTTCCCATTTCTCTCATAGTCATTCAGAAAATGTGAAACAACAGTTGTAGGTATGACATATCCAATATTTTCAGCTTCATCAGACCTGAAAACCTAAATGAAGTATATAGTAAAAGAACTTGAGAATTTATGGCAATGAATAGATTCCATTGTCTGAAAGAAATAATTGAACTTCTCTCAAGCTATGAGAAGTTTCTAGGACAATGCGTGGAATGATTGTATAATAACAGAAGGGATACCTGGAATGCTACTCCAATACACTCTCCCAGATCATTAAAAGCAGGGCCACCGCTATTTCCTACAAAAGCAAGTTTAAATATTTCCTCCGCACAACACATAACAAGAAATATATAACTACAAGATGTTTTATGAATAATAAAAAAACAAGACAATATTATTTTTCAAAGTTGTAATATATAGTTTCAAAGTCAACTAACCAGGATTTATGGCAGCATCTATTTGAATACCAAGCAGATCAGATGTTCCATGAGCATATGATGTAACCTGGAATAATTCCGAGGAGAATAAAAACCATAACAGTATAAAATGGTAGCAAGATTCAGTATTTAAAAATAAAGGTGGATAATTCAAGAAATTCATGCAAACACTGATTTTATTGTGCTAAAAGACAGACATCTGTTCATAAATCTTGTTTAATCTAGAACTTAAGAATAGAAGCAATATACTTGATGATAGAGATCATGACAGTAGGATGTATTGAGTTTACATAATACAGAGCCACTATAGCACGACCAGCATCCAAATTACTGATGACATTCTTTGTATTTATTGTCAGCCTTAAATAGTTCGAGCCTGCAACTCTGTCAAGTATAGCACTTGGTGATAAGTTCAGATTGTTCAGTTATATACAACATCAATTAATCCTATTTCATAGAAAAATACTTGATCAACTTGATTATTATGGGAATACACAAGATGCATATGCCACACTACAAGGTTTGAAACCATAGGTGAGATAGATAAAAAAACAAGATATATAAGTTAGTTACGGTATTTGAAATCAGTTATGCAATACAACACATCTAATGTAAAGAACAGATAAAAGCCTTATATGAACAAAACCAAACCTCTATTCGTGATACAACACCCTTCGTAACAGAGATAGTATCTCCACCAAGTGGATATCCAACGACAGTAACAGCATCCTGCCAAGTACAACTGGTTATCTTATACATCTTACAAAAAATAATCAAATAAAGACATTTAACTCAAGTGCCACATTTAATCAGGCTACAGCAGAATTCAAATCATTACTCATTAATGCATTACTTCCTCTATGCTGGAAAACCAAAGGTAAGCGAGAAAGGCAGGGACAAAATAATCATGTTTTTATGAATGCTAGCACAAAATTACTTGCTTGAAACCAGTACTTTTCTTAACATGGAAAATACTAGAAGCAAGGGATCCTAAATACTTGTATTCAACTACACAAGACAGCAACATGAGAAGCACAAGTGTAAGTTTTGCCGGCACATGATATTGGTCAGAGTCGCATTTTCATGTTGCCTTTCCAAACAATTTTCAGAATTTAAATTGATGTCCCTTGCACAAAAAGAACATGATTTGTTTCTACTGAATCTCACACCATATATAGACATTCATTTATCACATTAGCAATTGAATTAAGTAGAATAGCGATTAATTACTGCTTTGAATAGAAAACAAATATCGTTAACATTCGTTTAAAATTTAAAGAAGAATTTCTTAGAGGTGCAGAGGAAATATGCTAGAACTCTGAGTCCTTTATGCTCATAATTATGGTTGTCAAGATCTCGATGTATATCCTAAGACCTTATGATTTTACGATCTTGAGGATCCTAATCAATCTCGATTTTAACGTAAGAATCTTATGGTAAGATCTTAATAGGATCTTGATTTATGTTGTATGATCTTATGATCTTAACTGATCTTATGAGATCTCAAATAAATATTTTAATTTATTTAAAAATAATATTTTTTATAATTTTGATAATAACAATTAATATAGATGGAGCTCAATATATTTTTCTTACAAATTGATCAAATTGTGATCCTATTGAAGTCTAATTCAAAATTTGAGTGCAAAAAAATTTGTCAAAAGTATATATTTTATATTAAAATATATTATTTTATTAAT
>LTAE01000157.1:115712-137740 GCA_001647135.1 Pontederia paniculata | reverse complement strand
AGACTATAAAAGAAGTTCAAAGGTGCAAAATGAAGGTAAAGCTTCAAAGGAAACATAAGTATCAAAGGGAAATCAAGTTTAGAAGCCTCTTGAGCTCAAATTGTTGAATCTTCTCTTTTCTCTCATGTTCTTGAGTGTGAAGTTGTTGTACATAGATTGTAAGAGAGTATATTCTTTTGTTCTTGTTGAGAGGTTGAAAACTTCATTGTAAGAGAGGTTCACACATAACCTCTTGAGCGAAGAAAAGTGTGAGATTGAGCTTACTTGGAAGAGAGGTGTACCTTACCTCTCGGAGCGGAGAAAATGCGGTGTGGTGTAAAGGGGTTCTTCTCCCTAGTTGAAAAGAAGTTCTAGTGGATCTCTGACGATCTCGAAGTCGAGAAGTTGGAGCGGGGACGTAGGCCAAGTTGAGACCGAACCTCGTCAACAACTTGATTTGTGTCTTGAGTTTGTATTTCTCTCTTACTTGCTTTACTTATCATATTGCATTCTCATATTATTATTGCATTTGTTCTTGACTGAGAACTTACGATTTGAGCTTTGCGTTTTTATTGTGAAATCGATTTAAAGTTTTCTTACACCAATTCACCCTCCTCCCCACTCTTGGTGTCAAGTGATCCTACAGTTTGAACATCTCGGTTAATCTAAAAAAATGATAATTGATTGCAACCATTTAGATGTTCATAACTTATGCAATTCTTAGTCCATCATTAAATTCAGCCTATAAATAAATCGATTTGATTCAATCTAACATAGTGGTGAAACAAGGTGTCCTAATTTACCAAATTGATTGGTCTTATCATATCTTATCTCTTTTTACCAACCTTATATTTTATTTTTTTATTATTCAAATTTCAATCACATCAAACATTTTAATAATTGAAATTTTCTCTATCAATTTTAAAATTGGATAGATTAGATTACATTAGTTATCGTGAGAAAGATACTTCTCTTTCATCGCTTTATTACTTGTACGATCAATATACTTGTTGACTTTTCATTGCTATTGAACTTTGTGCATCACCAATATGTTACCCATTTCCATTCTAGTTTCTTTCATTTTGCTCTTATTCTTACTTTATCCCCTAAATTTTAATATTATCCAAATATTTTCCCTCAACACTTTAAATACTTCCACTTAACTCCAAATACATAAATTTTATAATATATTTATCTTTTTATACTTATTTAGTTTAATTTAATTGAATATAAAAAATTAAGAATCAAATGGCCTATGAAAAAGATAAAATGAAGAATGGTTCCATTAAATATTTATTTTTTTTTAAAATTCAAAAGTTAATTAAATAAGGGTAAAAAGCTAAATGAATAATTAACAATAAATAAAGTTTAAATATTTGGGATAAGGTGGAAGTGTTTTAAAAGTTGAGAGGAAGTAGATAGGTAATATTTAAGTTTAAGGGGTAAAATGAGAATAAGTTGTAGTTGAGACTTGAGAGGAAGAAAATAATAGTATCTCCTCTGATCGATCAACGTCGTCGGCAGAAGAGATTGGTGACTTTTTATGTGATAATCCACCAGTGTTTCAAGCTACTAACACCTAACTAATCTAGTGTTCAGCCGAGAGTAAAAATGGTTTATAACCCTGGTCAAATTGACGACTCCAAGGATCAAACTCGGTGCCACTAGCTCTGATCGTCCTTTGGGATACAGACCCGCTAATCGTCTGTGTCAACCAACTTGGTTAAAGAGATTGCGAACACTGATATGGGTTGTTTGGTTGCGCGCATCTGGGACTACTCAATGTTTGATAGGATGTGATTCCCTGAACCTTGATCGTTTAAATGGTTAAACAAGAACTTCTTTGCACGAATAATTTTATTAACTACTACAAGACTTATAAACATACTTTGGTTTTCTTTGTTTCAAGAAATAACAATCGAGATGCAAATCATGTAAATGTTTAAACTATTTACGATTATTTTTTAACTAGTGAAATCCCTTGCACAATGCACAATTATAAAATAAAATTTCCAATATTATTTACTAGTTTATCGAATTTCTAATGGATGTTAGTAATTTTAGACACAAATTTTAATCGAAAGCTTGCTATATGGTTAGCTATCAAAGGAATAATATGTTTAATATTATGAAACATGATATTAAAATTGATATGCAAAGAAATTTGGATTAGATGAAGATGATTAGAAATTTTTGATATTTCTCATTAGTAAATTAGTTGTTGCAATCAATAACATCTTAAATTTTTAAAAAGATAACAACTACATGACAAATTTATGATATGAACTAAAATATATATGTAATAGTGATAACATGTAGGTTGTCAACTACAACAAAAAAAGTAGTAGAAAGAAGCTTATGTCAAATAAAATTGTGATAAAAATTGTTATAAGGAACAAAACAAAATATCTGGCAAAGGCATACTTGTGATCTCCTCACATTTTCAAACAAAATCTACACATTTAGGATCTTAATGATACATACTTGTTGGTCGATGTATGCACAATTTCTCAAAGGCATACTTGTGATTTCCTCTCAGCATCTGACTAAAAAATTTTAAACTTTCTATCAAAAAGTATACGAAAATTGATGGGGAGATGAAAATGAACCACATACAACTTAGATGTTAATCCCACAATTAATACCATGAACGATGTCGGAACAATGGGTGATGAAAATTGTATGATAACATGACAAATTTATGATATGAACTAAAATATATCATGCGATAGTGATGAGATTCATATTGTCAACTACAACAACAAAAAAGTAGTAAAAATAATCTTATGTCAAATAAAATCATGTGATAAAAGTTGTTATAAGGAACAAAATAAAGTAGAAAAAAGTGCATAAACAAAGCCATAGAAAGATAAAAAATTTCGAATGAAATCCACACATTTAGGATCTTAATGATATATACTTGTTGGTCGATGTATGCAGGCACACTTGTGATCTCCTTCCAGCATGACATCTGATAAAAAAAAACTTTGTATCAGAAAGTATACAAAAATTGATGGTAGATGAAAATGAATCACATACAATTTAGATTTTAGTGTGATGAAAATTCTATTGTTTTTTTACTTGTAAATAAGTGATATCTGATGTGACATTTGGCATGGACTCTCATGAAGTAGGTAACTTTTGACATGGATTGTCATGTTAAAAGAAATAGAACATGAAAAGCGAGTAAGTGGAGCGGGTGGAGAAATAAAAGGTGTGTGTATAGTTATGATGTTAATCGAAGAGAGTGGTGTGAGATTAAATTATTTTATTAGTGACTATTAATTAACATTATTAATTAAGAAATTAAATAAAATTGTTAAAACTAGAAAAAAAAACATAAATAAAAATGCCGAATGAAGAAGCAACTTAACTTACTTACAAACCTGTCCTTATGCCTCTCTCTCTCTCTCTGGCATGGATTGTCGATGTGACTTTTGGCATGATTATCATGTTAAAAGAAATAGAAAATGAGTGAATAATTATGGTAGTAAGTACAGTGGAGAAATGAAGGGTGAGTGGATAATTATGACATTAAATGGAGAAAGTGATGTGAGATTAAATTATTTTAATTAAGGATTTAATGTAAATGCTACCAGCTTGGCCGGTAGCATTTTTTGACCAAATCGCGCGAGCCGTCAGATCTGCGATCGGCGGCTCGCCGGAAAAGGCGCGGTTCAGCATTTGGTCTAGGAGAGAAAAGGGGTTCGACGACCGGTTCAAGCTAGTCGATGCACTTCTTGGGCCGGTTTAAAATATTAAAAACAAAACCCTAAAAAAATTGGACAGCTTTGCAGTTCCGCTTTCTCACGAACGACTCCTGCAACGTCGCGTCGCCTGCTCCTGCCGTCGTCGGATCCTAACCGCCGCCGGATCCTGCTGTTGCCGTTGCCGCTGCAGATCTCTCGAGCCGCCGTTGCCCCTTTCTATCATGCCGCCGCGTCCTGCCCCATCGCCTGCTGCCGCTGCCGCCTGTTGCTGTTTGCCTTGCTGTTGTTGATGCCTCCTTCCGCCGCCATTGCCGCTACAGATCTTGTGAGCCGCCCCCGTTCCCCCTTTGTCTCCTACCGCCATTGTCGCCTCCTGTTCCTGCCGCTGCATTCTCGCGAGTCGTCGTTGAGTCTGTAGATCTCACTCCTTCCGCCTTGCTGCTGCCCCCACTGCTAGCCACCGCCTGTCGTTGCCCCTGCTGCCTGCCGCTCTCAAGAAGGTACTCCACATTTGTGATTCTCGCCGCCCCCCGTCTCCTTCCACCTTGCTGCTGCCCCTGCCCTTTGCCGCTGCCTCCTAAAGCCTTGCTGCTGCTGCCCCGGTTGTCGACGCCCGATGCCTGATGCTGTCAAGAAGGTACTCCACATCTGTGATGTCTCCTTATGGTTATGTGTTATTCAAAGAAACTGAATGCATCCAACTCAGTGTTTGATGAGATACTATTGGATTGTGATGCTTATTCATATAGCAGCAAAAGTTCTTAAATTTATTAGACTACGCTTGCCGAGTTCTAGATGGATCTTGGCAAATCAATGCCAAATGTCAATTTGAGCGATAATTGTTATTATTACTATTTTGTTTCTATAGTCATTATTCTTGATGTAATTATTGATGCGATTTTGTTGGAATACGTTGAATGCTATTTGACAATCAGTTGTTGCATTACATGGGTACAAATTTATTAGGTTCATAACAATGATTGCATTGTTTGGGAAGATAAATGATTGATATCTTTCATTGTAATGTTAAAGATTTCCATTTTAACACTTCCAGTTTTCATGGCTTATTGATAAAGATACTGCTTGATTAATTTTCTATAAACATAGTATCTCCTTTTTGCTTAATAATGTTTTTTTTTTCTTCTTTGCTGTTATTTTGTGTTTGGTGCTTCATCTTTGTATGGAAGGTTTTTCTTGAGTATATGTTTGAACTTTTACTGAAACTTCCATGTTATTTTGGTTTATCTCTTTTATTGATTTGCTTAACTTTTAATTTAAATAATAGTATTTACAATGCAATATTTTTCTAATCTTGCTCCAACCAGGAGCACGTAGGAACTTCAGATAGATGAATACAAACTTCAAACCTCGACATGCTCAAGTGATCAATGAATTATTGCGAAAGATCAAAAGGTTGGAAGCTGAAAAAGAAATTGAAGATGAAGTTAGGATCCAAAGAAATGAGATTAATTTAACTTATTATGTAAATTTCTTGTTATCATAATTATTGATGTTGGTAATTTGTATATGAAATGAGATCGTTGTAATTTTAACTTTTTGGTTGTAACTTAAATTTTATGTTTGGAATTTTACTTTGTATTTACACGTGCATTTGTCTCTGAACATTCGTCTTGATTTACTTTTACCTTTAACTTTAACTTTAACTTTGCATTTACCTGTTTGAAATTTTAATTCATCTTGATTTACTTGTGCATTCGTCTCCGAGCTGCCCATGATGGACCATTAATAGGCGGCCCTTCTGAAGTTATATCAGATTTTCATCCAAATATGTGTTGCATATTTTGACAAAAATTGGTCCCTATCTTGGTGACTCATTCTGATCCCATGCAGAAGCAAGGTGACAAAAAATGAACGCACAGAATTATAAAAAGTTATTTAATGCATCATGGTTCCACCTGCATGTCACTATTTATCTCCTCAAAATTAGCCACCAGAAATAGTAGAACAAACTTGAAAAACATCAATTAAAGCAACCTTTTAATGTTGGGAAATTTGATATAAAGACGATTAAAGCATCCAAACTATTATCTTGTTTTGGATATAGCCAGTTATTACACCACAAAAGAACGACAAATTGAAGGTAGTTTAATTGATTACACGACAACATCCTAGTCTTGTGACAAAAAGTAGTTTAATCTAATTCTTGTGCCAAAAAATATTTTGCTCGCAGCTCCATCGCCATAATTACAGCAATCTACTTCACTTGTTCTCGGGATAACCTACCAAGATAAAAAAATTACATCAGTTGGTAATACAAATGAATGCAGTACAAACACTATCATCATGTACATTTCAAGAAACTTTTCAAGGAACCATGGATCAATCAATGATATGTTTTAATTCTTAAAAAATGGCAAATGCAGCAATTGTTATTCTTTTAATGCTTTGAAACCACCCATGTGTCAACTATTTATAAGTGATTAGTCAACTTTCCAGCACCTACAGGAAGCGTAAAGGTCTTTGATGAGACCATGTAAAAGGAACACTACAAGAAAGTAGAATTAACTAGAAGTATCAGTAATAGATACAAAGGAGAATTATTGAAACAGTCATGTCTGAAAAAAAGATAATTTCATGATGTTTAAAGATTTGGTAGCCATAACTTTTCATTAAGAGATAAGACTTAACAACATTAACCTGCACCTTTGTCGACTTTGTTTTCTTGCCATTTCTGTTATCCTTTACTTATTTCCCATTGTCGCAGAGCACCCTTGAAGTATGCTGCATCAAGAAATATTTACTCATGCAGTAGTTATTGTACAAGCTTAATAAATGCATTCATGAACTAATAAAAACACTAAAGATGGCAGCAACAATCTTCACTTATTGTTACAAAATTAACACAGAACAAAATTCAAGTAGTTGTGGATGTAGGAGCAAATAGAAGCATATTGGCTACCTAAGTATTTTTTTCTCCAATTCAGCGACCCCACATGCTATCTGTGAATAGAATGTGAAACATAGATTAGGCATTTTGTCTGAAGAAAAAAGAAATCCATTTTGGCTCAAGAAAAAAAGACCCAATTTGCATTTCCAGAAAATAAACAACAGAATCTTAGACATAGAAATTTAAAAATAGTGATATTAAAAAATATTTTACCTTCAACAATGGACAATTTCTTCTATCATGTCCCTTCTTTGCACAATTTTCACAACTTCTCTTTTGAAAAATAGAAATTTCTATACCAGATTTGACCCTTCCAACATTTCTTGGTCTGCCCTTAGCCTTGACCCGAACTGGATCACTTATAGAGAATTGTGGATTTCGTAAGTTGATAGAACTCGATTGACTTGCAAGTAGCATTTGGTTGACTTTCAAGAACTTGACTAGCATTTGGTTGACTCACATCCACAACTTCATTTGCAACATGGAAGGCCCTAAATTTCTTTGTAACATCATCTATCACTGGAGCACCAAACTGTAAATGTTGAGCTGAAATCAAAATCATTTCTTCTATTTTTCATATATTACTTTGCCAAGACAATTTTTGAATAGGAGTTATGAAATCTGTAAACGATGATGCTTTATCATAAACTGCACGTGCATTTGAATACCTGACATTAATTGACCAATGAGAAGGACATATTGCTCTGATAAAACTTCTACTCCTTTCTTATGGATAACACATAAAATATGGCAACAAAAGATTCCTTCTTGTTCAAATTTATTGCAAGAACATTTTATGAAATTTTTTTCATGCCAACTAAACTCAACGATATTTGTGCCTTCATCCACACTATGTACTGGATATACTGAGTACAATGATTTTTGTACATCTTTGAAAACCTTGTGCGCATACAACTTCAAGGCATGTGCATATTCCTTTTGGAACTTGCAAAATACATTATACGTATATATATTTGCAGCATGAACCTCTAATGGATTATTGATAATGAAGGCATGCAAAGAATTCATAGTATGAAAATCTTCTTTTTCTTCAACTCCACGATGATTTTCAATTGCTCTGTCATATTGTTGTATGAAATCAGACAGTGAAGTGTTTGCATTAACAAATCCATCAAAGAATGCATTAATACTTTCGGCTCTTTGGCTAGTACGCATACCTGCAGTAAAAATATCTTTGAAATACAAGGAAACCCATTGCCTTCGCTTGTTATACATATTCTCTAGGCAATGACCATTTGGGATATCATATCGTTGCTTCAAGGAAAGCCAACCCTCTTCGGATTCATCAACCCTAGCTTATTTATAAAGCCATCTATTATAATCTTCAACAAAATTGTCCCGTGAATTTAAATCTTGAAGATGAATCATTGCATTCTTTCCAATATTCCAGGTGCAAAAAATATGCTTAGTATTAGGAAAAACCTTATGTATAGCATTTTCCATTGCAACATATTGATCAGTAATAATGCACATAGGGAGCTTTTCGTTCATGCATTTAGACCATTTTCCAAACAACTATATAAATGTCTCTTCAATCTCATCAGCAAGTAACGCACAACCGAATAAATATGACCTCCTATGATTATTAACTCTCATAAAGGGAGCAAATGACATTCTTACATTGTTGGTCCTATATGCTGTATCGAACACCACAACATCACCAAAAGTTATATAACTATCTCTTGACCTACCATCAGTCCAAAAAAAAATTCATAACAGTGTCATTTTCATCCAACTCCCATCTATGAAAGAAACCTGGATCGACATTTATCTTACTTTGAAAATAAGATATGATACTAAGACATTCAATACCAAAATTGCTTTTCCTTATTGTCCTCAAATGATCAATACAATCTTGCGCTGTAATAAGTGGTGCACCAAACATATTGAGTGTTTTGGATATTCTCGATGGACCCATACCATATCCATGTAGTTTCTCAATGGCTTCTTTGGAACTATCCGATAACACTTTGTGTGAATGGTGAAATTTTATCTTCGAAGGACTTGTCAAATGATGATTATGTTGTTCATGAAAATTTCTTATCTCTCACTTTCATCCTTTCTTAGAGCAACATATAAATGGGCTTGACAATCATTCCTAATATGCCTTCGTTGCTTAAATTCCTTTTCGATGCTTTGCTTCAAATTCTCGTGACCTTGTTTAGAACAAACAAAGTGTCTATTTATAATATGTCCAGTGCTCTTGCACTTATGCAAAGCATACTTTCTAATAGAAAATCTTACTAATCTAGCATACATGTTATAATAATTGTATGTGTCATTGTCGCTATCAAATATCATGCCAACGGATGGTTTCGGTAGCTCAAAAGATTTGACATAACTATGATCTTGACAATCTTCAACATTCATCTCTTCATTATTTCCTTCTTGAATATCCTCACAGACCAACTCCTCATTATCCCCTTCTTCCATATTTTCATCATCTTCAATAGGCACATCTTGAGTTGATTCAAGTTCTTCATTGCCTTCACGAAGATATTGTGAACTATTTGCATCCATATTCATAAAAAGTTTCTATAGCTAAAATAAAATAAAATATGAATAAATATAGTTATGCAGCAAGAATACGAGCATTTACAAAAAATGCATATATTATGCAGCAAGAAACATATATAATTCACTGTAAATGTACTTTCTTATAAAAGACAAGAGAGAGATGGACCATCAAAGCTAATAATGGATTATCAATTGAGTTCGAGAGATACAAAAGACACCTAACCCAAAGAAAGGAATAAATACAAAATACAGAGTCAAAGTGCAAGAGTAATACCCTATCAATGCAAAAGTCAAAAGATAGAGACAATGTGGAATAACAAATGAGCTCCAGAACGTCTAAAGGAGTTATCCTGTCACAACGGCTGAAAGGAGAAAAACAAACATAAAAAATAGGGATTAATTTAAAAAATGAACTATTAGTTTAGAGAAGGATCTGTCTTTTGCATTCATATTTTTAATTTTAAATGTAAAAAATGGCAAAGGTGAAGTTACAAAAGTAAATTCTACTGGTAATTCTATTATGAAAGTTTCATTCAGTTACCTGATTTCATCAGTATTTTATAGGATTTAGGTGCAAACATACTGGTTGTATTCGAAAACATGCAACTTAATTTCACTATCAAGCAAAGATAAAGAAGATGACACATACTACAGATACCTACCTATGAGACAAGAATTTGTCGTATTCGTGTAAGAAGTTGAAGGAGCATCACTTAGTAGCTATAAACATCTCATTTTGTAGTCAAATTTCTGATTGAAGCATACCTACATTATTATCATCTAGTGTCTGTTAAATTGTCAGCATAAAATGAAGATGCTAATTATCTCCACGAAGCTCACTTGCAACATACATACGGAATAGCATCAATGGCAAACAACAATAGGCGGCATTGTAGCAACTGACACCAGCAGCAGCAACATGCAATAGGGGAAGCAGGCGACAACAAGAGGCGGCAATGATGGCAAGAGAGAAAGGAGCAGCAAGTGGCGGCAGGAGGCGACGAGGCAGTAGGCGGCAGCAGGAGGCGAAGGGGGCAGCAGGAGGCGACAACGACGACAAGAGGAGGCGGCTCGTAAGATCTGCAGTGGCAATGGCAGCGGTAGGAGGCGGCAGAAGCAGCAAGGTGGCGGCAGCAGGACGCGATTTGGCAGAAGCAACAAGGTGGCGGCAGCAGGAGGCAGCGGTGGCAGGAGGCCGCAGCAGCAGGAGGCGCCAGTGGTAGGAGGCGACAGCAGCAGGAGGCGACGGTGGCAGGAGGCGGCAGGATCCGGTGGCTATGGCGTCGGTTAGGATCCAGCGGCGTCAGGAGTTGGAGCCGCTAGGAGTAGGCAACGACGACATTGCAGAGAAAGGAGGCGGCAGGATCCGACGACAATGGCGGCGGTTAGGATCCGGCGGCGTCAGGAGAAGGAGCCGCTAGGAGTATGCAACGGCGACATTGCAGAGAAAGGGGAACTTGTGAAGCCATCGAATTTTTGTAGGATTTTGTTTTTAATATTTTAAACCGGCCCAAGAAGTGCACCGAACCAGCTTGAATCGGTCGTCGAACCCCTTTTCTCTCCTAGACCAATTGCTAATTAATACCTATTAATTAACATTGTTAATTAAGAAATTAAATATAAAATAACTCAAAAAAAGATAAATAGAAATGACGAAAGGAGAAGCTACTTAACTTATTTACAAAATTGTCCTTACGCCTCATAATTATTATTATTATTATTATTATTATTATTATTATTATTATTATTATTATTATTATTATTATTATTATTATTATTATATATATATATATATATTGTTAGTTTAATATACTTTTTTATAATCTATATAATATAATATAATATGAAAAGTTAATAAGAAGATAAATGATTTATGAAAAATATAAATATAATCATCATGTTAACATATACACCTAATTACGTAAATGCACGAGAATTATATATATGTAGTTAGTTTAATTTACTTTTTCATAATCAATAAATATAATGTAATATGAAAATCAATAAGAGGATAAATAATTTATGAAAATTATAAATATAATCATCATGATAACATATAATATTTATTGTTAATTAATGATCATAATATTTTTCTAACGAATATAAAATATTAATAAGAGGATAAATTATTTATGAAAATAATAAATATAATCATCTTGTTAACATATACATATTTAATGTAATTGATGAGTTTATTACATTTTTAAATATAAATATGATCATAACATTTTCTAATATTTTTAAATAAAAAAAATTAAAAACAAGAAAAAAGATAAATCAGAATGGTGACAGTTTTTGCACGATACTTATATATAAGAGAAAGATAGATGCACACTACTTACTTTATATATAGGATAATTACGGTGCATACAACATAAAATTATTAATAGTTTCTGTTCATTATTATTTTTTCACTGTTCGTATTATAGTAGGAGTGATGCAACTTATTATTTCAATTATATGCACTTTACAGTTTTTCTTATATGTATTGTATGTGGTTAACAATGCACAATTTCACATTAAAACAATGTTTGTAAAATATATAAGACCAAATAGTTTGCCTCATAAATCGGATTATATTATTGTGGATAAAGTTATGTCGATTTATTTTTCTGATTCCAGTAAGACAATATAAGCTCTAACGATTAATTGAATACTCAACAAGGAAAATGCAACTGATTGGTCACATGTATGTAATAAAACTAATAAATATATTTATATAATTTGCATTTAACTATTCATATTTATGTAAACCATACAATAAAATGATGTATAATTTGATTACTTAAGAAACGCATGTTTGCAGCGTGAATTTTTTTTCTTAGAACACGTAAGATATATTTTGATGACTTCTTAAGGATTCATAACTAGGTAAAATCAAAAAGTTAATTTTATGTGAATAAAATATTAATATAATTATGTACTTATATGAAAGTATCTTTACTATTATCATGTATTTTAAAAACGTACCAATTAATAATTTAAATGGATAATATCTTAGTGGATGGAAGGAGATATCAAATCAAATTCTTGTGCTAGATTAGACTATAACAAAATTCGTAAGTTCTATTTTTCTTGAAACTGATATGTAAAAAAGATGTTATTTTCTCGTGGACAAGAGGAGTCAAGTCGTAGCTCCTTGTGTGACGTAGCACCGTGACACAGGTTGAGGGATCCAAGAATAGAAGTTACAATGGTCAAAATATAAAGACGAAAATTATTAAAAAAATTAAGAGAAATTAAAAAATATATAATTTATTAACAAAAAAATATTATTGAGATTTGAATTTTAAATCTCAAAATTTTTAATCAAACTAATTAAATAATTATATTTTATATTTATTTTATTTATTAATTATTAGGTATATATAATTTATACATCTTTTTCGAGTATCTTAACTCTTCCTTTTTCTCAACACATTAAGTGGGTCCGCCTCATCATAGATGGATCAGACCACACGCAGTCATTTGAGTCGCGATTAGATTCATGCGGCGTGACCACTTTCTCGTGATGGTTCATTTGAGAGAGAAATAAATGGACCCATTCTCGATCGCTAATTTAATTAATATTGTTTCGGCATATTCAATCTGCATGAAGACGACATCACGTGCGACTTATTATAAAATGTTTTTCTCTGTGTTACTAACATAAATGAATGGAAATATTGAAATATAGCTTCTAGAAGTCCATATATACATTGACGTATGCTACGTGGACGTAATGCAATTTGAATAAAATATCATAATTTAAATCAAGTCTGATTAATGAATATTGTGAACAATAAGTTAACAAATAAAAATGAATCATTGATATATGGAGCACACATTTTGATGTGCACGCAGTGCACAATATGATATTTGTAGACTTTTCGAGAAGATTGAGTGCGACTAAGGCTCTCGAATGATGGCTAACGAGGCATATATGGGCGATCTGATCTTATCGTTGTTCGATCTATCCTTATTATCGCGTCTTTCACGGCGCCTCGCCCCTCACACGTCATCCCGTGATATTCGAGCGCGTAGAGCGCTTCTCCCGGCCCACTCCACCGAGCATCTGCTCGCTCAAAAAATGATCATATGATTATAAATTAACATCTTCCACTTGACCATCGTGGTCATGGATCTTCGACACTTCCACTATTCGTGTAGTGCGAAATTTAGGAGATATAATCTTGAAGTTCCTTATCCACAAAATTTTAACCTAACTCATATATATTTTTTAGACTCATTAAACTAATGTGTTTAATGAATGTACCCGTTGGAATTTCCTTTACAAGGGAATCAACTAACGTATTATTTGTAGGCATGTAGGTCACTGTCACTTCTTTCAGTTTCACTATATCATGTATATAGTGATACTCAATCTTTATATGTTTTCCTCTAGAACTGTTTATTTCACTATCAAATGTAGTTGTACGGTACTTTGATATATTTAAGTATCATCTTCATAGCTTCCCAATGAGCTTTTCCAAAATTATTTTGATATTTACTAACTAGGCTTACAGGATAAACCAAATCAGACCTTGTACACAATATTGTATACATCAAGTTGCCCACTACTTGTGCATAGGGAACATCTAAAGGTTCTTGTCCTATATTAGGATATTAACTCTTACTAAGTCGTTTTCCTATCACGAGGTGTCGGTGTTGGAGTATTATTTTGCATCCCAAATTATCTTAGTATCTTATCGAGATATTGTTCTTGACTCAAACTCAATGTCCTTGAGTTTCTATCTTGAGTAATTTGAATTTCAATTACATAGAATGCTTCTCCCATGTCCCTCATTTCAGATTCCTTGCTCAAGTTTTTTCTTTTATCTCATTGATCATTGTGACATCATTTATGGCGAGCAAAATGTCATCAATATATAATGACATTATGACAAACTTGCTCCCATTCTTGATGTACACACAACAGTCTAATTTGTCCGCAATGAATCCAAATAGGATAACGTCACATGAAATTTTCATACCATTGATGTGATGATTGCTTTAAGTCATATAATGATTTTTTCAACTTGTAAATCTTATTCTCCTGACCTTCCACCTGAAAACTATTAGGTTGTCGCATATATATGTCTTCACTCAATTCTATATTGAGGAATATGGTCTTAACATCCATTTGGAATAACTTCAAATCTATATATGCGATTAACCCTAAGATGATCCTAATAGATGCAAACTTAGCTACCAGAGAATATGTTTCCTGAAAATCAATGTTGACTTTCTGAGTGTAACTCTTGACAATTAATCTAGCTTTGTGCTTATCAATAGTACCATCAGCGCGATACTTTTTCTTGAATAACCATTTGAACCATATGGATTGCCGACTGCATGGAAAATCACATAATGCTCATACATTGTTTCGATCAATGAAGTCTAACTCATCTCTCATGGCGGCCAACCATCATATCGACTACTCCGAAACAACCGCTTCATCATAAGAAATATGATGTATGCAATCCTCTATATCAACATCGACGGCGTAACACGAAGCCTCGCATCCGTACAACTGATAGTCGTCTAAGTATGCGAGTGTCATTCGAGTCCTCTTATTGCCGATTATAATCGTGGATTGTATGAGTCCATCCACTTCTTCCAAAGGTATAATATCTTTTATATCATCTCTCACTATTGGATTTATGTCCAATGTATCTTTTTCGAGTCGACTTCATTATCCCCAAGGATAATCAGAGGCTCATGGTCCTCTTCTTTATGCACAATTTCCTTTTCATTCTCAAGAAAGGTTGCATCTCGACTCTCGATAAGATCTCTCATTGTGGAAGAATATATACTCTTTGGATGTATTATTATATCCTATAAACTTGCATGTCACCATCCTAAAGTCCAGTTTGTCCCTAAGTTGACTTAGAACTAAAACTTACGCTTTATATCCCCATTTTCGGAGATGATTCAACTCGGGCTTTCTGCCATTCCATACTTTATATGGCGTTAATTCTACAGACTTGGTGGAAATTCTATTTTGTATGTAATTTATCGTCATCACTGCTTCACCCCAAAAACTTTTGAGAAGACCAAAATAAGACAACATACATCTTACTGCATTCATCAAAGTTATATTCTTTCTCTCCGCCACACAATTTTGTTGTGGCGTATAAGGCATTATAGTCTATCGACAAATGTCTTCCTAAATGCATTAAGTCTTAAATTTCTGAGAGGTGTACTCCCCTCCTCTGTCTGTCCTTGAGGTTTTAATTGGTTTCTCCAATTTCTTCTCCACTTCAGTTTTATATCTCTTAAACATTTCAAAAGCCTTAGTTTTTCTTTCCAAGAGATAGACATAGGAGAACTTAGAATAATTGTCAATGAATGTGATATAGTATTTCTTATTCTTATAAGTAGCAACACTCAATGGACCATAAATATCCGAATGAACCAACTCTAACAATCTCTTTGACCTTGTTCCTATAGAAAAATGTTTTCGAGTCATCTTAGTGGTAAAACAATGTTCATAAGGAGAAGTCAGTGTTCCTGATATGTTATGTACCAAATTCATTCTCATTATTCGTTCTATTTTATCCTTTCTAAGATGACCTAATCTCTCATGTCAGAGATCATAATCTGACAAAAAATATAAGGAATACTCAGAAGAGGCATTCATATTTCATTATTCTTGATCATCGGATAAAATAAATCATGATCAGGTACAAGTTTTTCCATGGCCAAGACTCTACCATTTTTTCCTATGGTTAGACGGTAATTATAAAAACGAACTTCTAAGTTTTTCTTATGAGAATAGGGACTAAGATGAGGTTCTGGTTGATCCCTGGGGTATACAATACATCATGGATAACCATAATGTTGTCCCCCAGATCTAACTTATATTTTCCAACATCTTCAACGCCCAGATAGGTGTTGTTTCCCATGAAGATCCTCTGTTCTTTAGTCTTTAGCTCTTTGAAGTCCACCAGGTTTTCTTTGATCTTTGCGATGTAGCGGGTCGCACCAGAGTCAATCCACCACCCTTCAGCATCTGTCGTCACAACATTACACTCGACGAATCCAGCGAACTCGGTGCTAAGGCCTTTTCTTTGCGGGTCCTATTCTAACCTGACTTTTTTCTGTGGGACAACTGGATTTGAAATATCCAAACTTTCCACAGTTAAAACATGCTCCTATTATTGTGTTTGTGTGTGCTTTAAACGATTTCCTGTTTAATCCTAGATTCTTTCGATGGTGTGCGACGTTCGCTTCTTCTTCTTCCACCTCTTCGGTTTTGAAGATCTCCACGTTCTTTTTATTCTTAGCCATATTTTTCTCTATGGTTAGCTGGGTTGGCAAGTCTATGACCGACTTAAATGTTTCGTTAAGTCGTAGCATTGTGACAGCCATGTTGAATGAAGATGACAAGTTGTTCAACATCGTTTCCACGTGCAAAGTTTCTAGTAAGACTGTCTCTGCAGAGACTAAGTTCTTAGCCATAACTATCATATTTTTTACATGATTTATTATATTATCAATTTCCTTCATCTTATAGGAATTATAGTTATAGAAGAGAAGTTTGACATTAGTATTAGTTTTATCATTACACTTGTTCTTAAATGTTTTTCATAGATCATGTGTTATTTTATGATTTTCAAATACCCTAATGAGATTGTCCTCCATATGTATCAATATGAAGATTTTTGTTTTTCTATCATTTTTCTCCCATTGATCTTTTGTTTTTTTCTTCGGCATTCCTTAGTGCATCTGTGACTCCCTCAGAAAGTTTGGGAGCAGTAGAGTCAATGTACTCATACAGGTACTCATGAATCCGTTCAAACCTAATTTTCTTGTTTCACATGTCATAATTAATGTCATTAAGGCGTTTCATCCTTGTTATTTCAGTAGCAATAATTGTTGAAGTCATTTTTAATTTGTCTCATGTAAATCACACATTAATCAATATATAATGTTCAATTGATTGCAAAAAAATGATAAATAAGTATTAAAAATGATCAAACAAATACTTTTTAATATATATATATACATATACATATACATATACATATACATATACATATATATATATATATATATGTAATACTTAAGTAATATTCGAATTAAAATAAATAAAGCATCCTTTGATAATTTTAGAAATGAAATGATTTCCAAAACTTCTTTAAATATTTTTTCGAAAATAAAATAATTTTCGGAAAAGTATATTCTTTAAATAATTACCATAAAAATAATATAATTTTCGAAAATAAAATTCTTTAAATATTTTTCAGAAAATAAATGATTTTCGAAAATAAAACATCCTTAAATATTTTTCAGAAAATAAGACAATTTTCAAAAATAAAATTATTTAAATAATTTTTAGAGAATAAAATAATTTTCAGAAATAAAACTTCTTTTAAATAAATTTTCGAAAATAAAATAATTTCCGAAAAATATTTAAATAATTATCAGAAAAATAATATAATTTTCGAAAATAAACTTCTTTCAATAATTTTAAGAAAAAATTAATTTTAGAAAATAAAACTCTTTAAATAATTTTCAGAAAATAAAATAATTTTCGAAAATAAATCTTCTTTATATAATTTTTAGAAAATAAAATAAATTTCGAAAATAAAATTCTTCAAATAATTATTACAAAAATAATATAATTTTTGAAAATAAACTTCTTTAAATAATTTTCAAAAAATAAAATAAGTTTAAGAAAATTGACTTAGATTAAAATTTTAAATAGTTAAATTTTTCCTTTAATAATTTAAAAAAAATATTTATATATATTTTCGAAAATAAAAATCAAAGAAAAGAAAACAGAATTAAATTGCAAAAGAAAAGTTTAGGTGAGTTAAAGAATTGGGCCAAAAGTTTTTAATGGGCTTCAACAGACAAAGGGGCCAGATAATTTTTATGGCTTAGATCAAATGAAATAATAGCAATGGGCGTCTGAGATTAAAAGCTAAAAGAACTACTAGGATTAATTTAGATCAAAATAAAAATAAATGCCAGAGATCAAATCAGATCAATCTTAAATCAGACGGTCCAGATTAAAACATAGAATGACTTGTTTAAATTATAACATATAAGTTTGAGAAATGGACGATCCAGATCTTAAGATAAGAAAATGCACAACATAGATTAACATCAACATTGTTATATTAAACGATTCAAATCTGAACAAATCAAGTTAAAATTGAACAATCTAGATTAAGACACAAAAATGGGCGGCTGAGATTATAAACTAACAACTAATGAAATGGGCGATGTAGATTAAAACAACACAAATGATCGGTGTTGATTAGAATAAAACAATTATGAAGGATGATCGATCCAGATTAAATCAGAGAAAAGATCAATGGTACAGATCAAAACACCATTTAATTTCTAATAAATGGTTCATATTAACAAAAAAAAAACGATCGAATGGCTTGAATAAAAATTTATAACTTATGAAATTGAATGGTCAAGATTAAAATATCTAAATGGTCTACATAAAAATAACTTTCAGATTAAAACAAGATGATCGAATGATTAGGATAAAAATAACATTTTATATTGAATGACACGGATTAAAGCAATAAAAATAGATTGGATCAAAGACTACGATTAAAAATGAAGAAACAACTCAGATCGGAGGAAAGAAAACATTGACGGCAAAGATCAGCAACTTAGAGAAGCTCAATATGGATGGTTCATATCAACTTAAAAGAGTGGTCTGACGAATGAGGAAGACAACTATAGTGAAGGTACTGTTTGTCTTCCTCCTCCGCCTGGCGGATCAGAAGAAAACAAAGCAGCAACAGGGGTCGTCCGTTTATTGCAGTGTTCGTCCGACGAGGTGCTTCAGCTCTCCTATAGGGTCTCAGAAGACGTTAGGGGCATATGCGAGTCTTTGGGATGCAGAACTAACTCACGAGGCGATGGTGCAAGTGCGGAGGAGAGCAGCAGCGCAAGGAGGAAGAAATGGTTCAAGCACAGTCGACGGTGCTCCAGCGGTTTGTAGATTTGGAGAAGATTGAATGTGATTGGGGCTCCTGAATGATGACTTTCTCCTCGATGGAATTAGGCATATATAAGTGCTTTGATCCACCATCACCGTCTGCCCTATCCGCGTTGTTGCCGCGTCTTCCGTGACGCCTCGCCCCTCACGCGTCGTCCCGCGTGATCTGGGCGCATGCAGCGCTTCTCTCGGCTCCACTCCAACGAACATCTGCTATTCGTTCAAAAAATGACCACATGGTCATAAATTAACAATATTTTGCAATATATATATATATAGTAACTTTTTTTCTATTTTTTTGGGCTTCTTATATTTTTATCGTAAGAGAGAGAGAGAGAGAGAGAGAGAGAGAGAGAGAGAGAGAGAGAGAGATATTACCGACCTGGTTCTCTTATATTATAATATATAAATATATTATAAAATATATATGTATGTAATATTTATATATCATATTATATTTTTTAAAAAAATTTAACATATAAACTGATTTTATTACTAATGCATAATAAAAAAAAGGAGTTTATAGTTATTAATAATTAATATTCATAAATAATAGAATTTTTAATTTATTTTAATATAATAAAAAAATAAAATCGAGTCCATAGGGTCGTCTCGGTTTTTTTCCGATTAAACCGGGACGACCCGATCCCGGACCCGACCGAGATCAGGTCCGAGTATCATTTATTGTGATGGGGTGACCCGGTTCCGAACCCGATTTTGATCACCCCTAAGGCGCGTCGAAGAAAGTAAAGATAGGAACCTCCTTTTATAGATATGAATGGAGAATTAATACCGAGAAAAAAAACTTGGAGAAAATATATAAGTTCAGTATATGAAAATAGTTTACTGCTAGAAAGTTGACGAGTTTAGAATGAATGAATGATAATTCTACTCAATTGGATAAAGGTGAAGTCCCAATGTAATTTTCTTTAAATCTCAGGTATAAATTTTTTTTAGCCGTATCCATATAAAATAATACAAAATTATAATAATCCATCGTCCCACCAGGCCGTGTTAGAGAATCTTATCTTTCGTAAAGATTTGATGTCATCCAGATATGTTGTTATTCAGATCTGATGTTATCTAGATTTATATTTATCTAGATTAGTTTAGATTACATAATCTTCTCTAGCTAGATTAGATAGATATTGGTGGTTATTCTTCTGATACTTTCATGTACTATATATAGATGTACAGACTCACTAGTATTCATATAGAAAAATATTTTCTCCATTCTACTCTTCTAACATGGTATCAGAGCCATAATTATTTTTCTCTCTCCTCTTTCTTTTCATGTTCTGCAAGCTCTCCGGCGGACTTCTCGACACGACACGGATCGTGTTCTGTCGACACAGACCGTTCTAGTCGTCGTGCCTTCCTCGTCCGACGACGCGTCCGGCCCCTCCCAAATCTTGCACAGACGCGGGCCGTCCTCGGCCCTTCCGACATGCTCCTCCGACGTCTCTTAGACGCGCTCTCAACGCGACGCGTCCCTGCACCGGCACCATCTGCACCAACACAGGCCGTGTTCGGCCATTGCGACGCGATCCTCCGACGACACGCCCTTCCGACGTGACGCGCTCCTCCGACGCTTCTTAGACGCGTCTCTGCATCGGCGCCATCTATACCAACACAGGCCGTGTTTGGCCATTCCGAGGCGCTCCTCCGATGACGCGCTCTTCAGATGCGACGCGCACTTCAGACGTGCTCTCAACGCGCCCTGCACACGCCTCTCCGACGCGACCATCGTGCTCTTCTCCAACGCACTACCCTCGACGCAGGCCGTGTCCCTCTCCAAAAGCACGTATCGTTCTCGTTGCGTCCTCTCTCCAGACCGTGCAATCAACACGGAATGTTTTGTGTGACACGGACCGTGTTGCTTGACGGACTGGAGAGAGGACACGACAAGAACGAGAGGTGCTTTTGGAGAGGGCCATGGCCTGCGTCGAGGGCAGTGCGTCGGAGAAGAGCACGATGGTCGCGTCGGAGAGGCGCGTGCAGGGCGCGTTGAGAGTGCGTCTGAAGGGCGCATCGTCGGAGGAGCACCTCGGAATGGCCGAACACGGCCTGTGTTGGTGCAGACGGTGCCGATGCAGAGACACGTCTGAGAAGCAGATTGTTGTGAGTTGCAAATTGAGAAACAGATAATAAGGATTTGGAGATGGAAGGAATACATAAAATATTACGAAGTAGAAGAGGAGAACTATAGGAGGGAAGAGAGGAATGTCCTATATAACTTATACCTAATCGCATACCATTTTCAACCTGAATTTGCTCCGATCCAGTGTAAGGTGCAGTAGTATGTAGAAATTGCAGGTTCGGCGTGACATGGTGTGTAGCACCAGTGTCAGGAATCCAGTCACTATAAGTTCTTAGTGTTGGAAGGAATGGCGAAGAATAACCAGTGGGCGCTGTAGTGGAAGCCGCGTATGCATGCGGTGTTGTTGATGTTGTAGAGGTTGGAGTACGTACTGATCCTTGATGACGAAACTTGCACTTATATGGACTATGTCCATGAAGACCACATACAGGGCAAGGATCACGTCTTGGGGGCAGCAGAACATCCTCGTCCTTTGCTAGATCCACGTCCACGATTTTTGTTAGAAGAAGCCACATAAGTTGATGAAAAATTGGCGGTTGGTGGGAAAGCAGTGTCGGTTGGAGGATGCATCACTGCAAGTCGTATTTCATGGCTAACAAGAATGTTGTGTAATTCAGAATAAGAAATAAGTTCTAGTCTAGATGATAGAGATGCAACAATATCACCAAAATCTGAACCCAAATTCTGAAACATAATAGCATTGAATTGGGGCGTGAAAACCGAGTGACCTGCCGCTGCTAGTTCATCTGCGAGATATTTCAATTGCCGTAAATAAGAGGCTATTGAATTATCTCCTTTCTTGAGAGATTGCATCTGCATAGTTAGTTGCAAAATTCTTGT